>PVKS010034838.1:0-20565 GCA_004027875.1 Aplodontia rufa
TGCAAATGAAAACCACATTAAGATATCACCTTACACCAGTCAGAATGGCAAAGATGAAGAAAATAAACAACAATAGATGCTGGAGGGGCTGTGGAGAGATAGGCACACTAACACACTGTTGGTGGAGCTGCAGACTGGTACAGCCCCTCTGGAAAGCAGTGTGGAGAATCCTCAAAAAACTAGGGATGAGCCCACCATAAGACCTTGCTATTCCACTCCTGGGTATCTTTCCAGGGGATTTAGAAACAGCACATTATAGTGACATGGCAATATCTATGTTCACAGCAGCTCAATTTACTATTGCTAGACTATGGAAACAACCCAGATGTCCCTCTCTGAATGAGTGGTTCCAAAAACTGTGGTACATATATACCACGGAATTTTACACAGCAATTGGAAACAATGATATTGTAGCCTTTGAAGGTAAATGGATGGCTATGGAAGAAATTATGCTGAGTAAAATCAGCTTAACCCAGAGATCCAAGGGTCAAAATATGATCTTATAATTAGTTGTGTTTCTATGGGTTCAGTGGTGATCACTCCCTTATCATTGGAGATTTTATTGATTTACTTCATTTTTCTTTCTTTTGGTTAGATTTGCTAGGGGTCTATCTATCTTGTTTATTTTTTCAAAGTACCAGTTTCATCAATTCTTTTTATTGTTTTTTTGTTCTCAATTTCATTGATTTCAGCTCTGGTCTTGATTATTTCCTGTCTTCTGTTGGCTTTGGGGTTTGATTCTTCTTCCTTTTGAAGGGCTTTGTGATGAAGCATAAGCTTATTTATTTGGGATCTCTCTTCATTTTTAATGTGGGCACTCAGTGCTATAAATTTTGCCCTTAGGAAAGCTTTCGTGCTGTCCCAGAAGTTTTGATATGTTGTGTCTTCATTTTCATTGTCTTCCAAGAATTTTTGGATTACTTCTTTCATGTGTTCTTGGATCCATTCTTCATTTAATAGAGTATTATTTAATCTCCATGAATGTGTGCTTTCTGTTATAACTATTCCTGTTGATTGCTAGGGTCATAGTGTTGTGATCTGAAAGGACACATGGGATAATTTCTACTTCTTATATTTGTTGAGATTATCTTTATGAACCAAAATATAATCTATTTTGGAAAAGGATCCATGTGCTGCAGAGAAGAAGGTGTATTCTGCTAACTTGGGATGGAAAATTCTATACATGTCTATTAAGTCCATTTGATTTATGGAGTTATTTAGGCTGGTGAGTTCTTTATTTTTTGTTTTGGTGATCTGTCTAATGGTGACAGCGGAGTGTTGAAGTCTCCCAGTATTATTGTGTTATGATCCACGAGAGGTTTGATGTCATGAAGTAATTTGTTCATGTAATTGGGTGCACTGTTGTTTGGAAAGTAAATATTAACTATGGTTATTTCATCCTATTGAAGGCTTCCTTTTGGTACTAAATAGTGGCCTTCTTTATCTCTTCTGATTGATTTATTATTGAAATTTACTTTGTCGGATATAAGTATTGCAACACCAGCTTGTTTTCTTGCGCCGCATGCATGGTAGATTTTTTTTCCAACCTTTCACCCTTAATGTGTGGATGATTTTGCCTGTAAGGTGAGTTTCTTGTAAGCAGCATATGGTTGGATTTTGTTTTTTTGATCCAATCAGCAAGTCTGTGTCTTTTAAGTGGTGCATTTAGACCATTTACATTCAGTGTTAAAATAGAAGTATGTAATTGATTTGTAGTCATTGTGTCTTATTTAGCTAGTTCTGTGGTTGCCTTCGTTAGTTTTTGCTAGGTGATACTTTCACTGAATTTCTTCCATTTGTGGGCTTTGGTTATCAATTGCTTGTTCTTCTGTCTGGAGAGTTTCCTTGAGAATTCTTTGTAGAGCAGGTTTTCTGTTGAAAAATTCTGTCAGTTTTGTTTTGTCATGAAAAGTTTTTATTTCTCTATCAAATTTGAAGCTGAGTTGCGCTGGGTAGAGAATTCTTGGTTGCATGTTGTGGTCATTTAGATGTTGAAAGATATTATTCCAACACCTTCTTGCTTCCTGAGTCTGGGATGAAAATTCACAGACAATTCTTATTGGCTTGCCTCTGAATGTGATTTGGCATTTCTCCCTTGCTGCTTTTAATATAGTTTCTTTGGTATCCCTGTTGTACATTTTGAATATGATGCGTCTTGGTGAGTTTCTCTTTTCATTAGGCCTGTTTGGTGTCCTGTAAGCTTCCTGGATGAGTATGTCTGATTCTATTTTTATGTGTGAGAAGTTTTCCTTCATGATTTCTTTGAGAATATTCCTCATACCATTGTTGTGTGTCTCAATTTCTTCCTGTATCCCAATTACTCTCAGATTGTTTCTTCTCATTTCATCCCAGACATTCTTGAAATTCTGGTCATGTTCTCTTAATTGTTTTTCTTTTTTGGTGCTGGTGAGCTCTAGCCTGATCAACCTATCTTCATTGTCAGAATTTCTTTCTTCAATAGCTGAGGTTCTATTTTCTACTGAAGTTAGTCTATTATTAAATTCTTGCATGGACCCTCTTATGTCATTGACTGCAGATTTTAGATATGAAACTTCCTTTTTGAGGGAGTCGATTTCTTTAATGATCGAGTTTCTTAGCTCTTGAGTTTTCTCATTTATACCCTTCATTATCTCTTCTTTTAATTCATTCTTCCTTTTTGTTATCAGCTCATTGATATATTGTTCTAGATTTTCATTCCAGTCCCTGGCTGTAGCCCCCTTACTAGGGGAGTTTTGGGATTGGTGTGAACCTCTTTGATTTTGATTTCTCATATCTGAGGAGATTCTTCTGTCTTATTTGACCGGTGAACCCTTTGTGGAAGCAATACAAGATTGGTGATTCTTTCTCCTGTCACCAGACTGAAGGACTAAGCTGATGGGTTGGGAAATCTGTCCAAACCCTTGCTTGGAATGGGGTTTTGTCAGGAAAGTTGATTTCAAATGAATGTCCCCTTTACTGTGAACTGTTTGTTACCCTTACTGAGTTCCAACACCTCATGTGCTAGTAGCAAATTGTCAATATGTACAACCAAAGCTTACAATAAACAGTAGGAAATTAGTTATTCAGAACATACTATAATTGACTTTTGAATTTAGCCTATGCAACTAGAGTTAGTGATTATCAATATTTTTGATGTCACTAGTAATTAACTATTACATATGTCAGACTCCAAGAGCAAATAAGTGTTATTCAAATTAACAGTCTCAGCAATAATCATTATGCAGCCTTAATAGTGGGGGGTTGTAGAGAGTTATCTAATTGGGAGTCAGAGAGGGAGGGTAATGTGGGTGAAATTTAGAGAGGAGATTATATAGTCCAATTATGGACAGTGAGAAAGTGGAGGATGTAAAGAATTTGCTGAAGAAAGGGAAAGAAATTGCTAAAAGGAAAATATTTGAAAAGAAAATTTTTAAAAATTTACTAAATTTAAAATGAAGGAAGAAAAGTAAAAAGTAGAAATGAAAATACAGGTCCAAAGGGAAGCTAGGATAGCTGTGGCCTGATACAGGAAGGGTAACAGAGTTATTACTACAATTTGGGTGCTCATTTCAGGAAAGAAGTTATCCCTGTGAATTATGCCTGTCAGGCATAACATATTTCAAATATTCTATGGACTGATCAGAATCCTTCTTCTCAAGAATGAGGACATGGATAGACATGATGGATAAGAGGAAATAAGAGAGACAATCAATAGGGAAAAAGAAAAAAGAAAGAAACCTAAAAAACAGGCTATCAAAACAGGAAGAAATACTATTATTATTTTTCCCCTAAAAGAAGAAAGAAAAAAGAAATTTTAAAAAGGGTAATAATAATAAAATAAAAATTAAAAAAATAAAAAATAAGTAAAAAATAAAAAAAAGAAAAAGGGAGGAGTGGGGGAATATCCACCCCACAAATTTAACAGGGCAGGGAAACAAAAAAGCTATTGTTTTTGTATATCGAAGAACCTGTAAACTCTACCAGTTATTGCATTAGTACACATCTAGAACATGCCTGCAACAACCCCAGCAAACAAACAAAACAAAACAAAATTTCTTAAGAGTAAAAACTTGGAGGTATAGTCGGTAAGGGTGTCTCTGGTCCTTTTTCAAGGAGATCTGTCTGGGTATGAAAAGCTGGGTTTCTCTCCATTGGGGCTTTCAGGGGATCTGAAAGACAGAAGTCTTATGCTTTCACAGCTCCATCTGCTGGTGATTGCCGAATTTGACTCCTGTGACTCTAGAGCGGTGAGATCCCCGTCTTAAAAGGGGGAAGTCCTTCTGTCTGTGGTGGGGGTGTTTAGCGCTGATCAATGATCCCCTTTATACCTCTACCCACACCCCTTATGTGAAGAGGATTGAGGGCCTAATCCAAGCCTTCTCCTCCTGGTTCAGCTCGTGGTCTGTGGCGGCTCCAGGCACAGTTTTAGGAGCCTGCCTTGCAGACCTAAGGAGGGTTGGTCCCAGCGAGTGAAATCCTCCGAGGGGCTTCAAAGATGTGCTGGGCTCCCCTGCCATTGCCGCTCCTGCACCTGCTTCTAGGCCTGACCAAAGCCTACTCCTCCTGATTTAGTCTCTGCTCTGTTGGCGGCTCTAGGCGCAGTTTTATGAGCCTGCCTTGCAGACCTTCGGGACCTTCGGTGGGCTGGCCGCAGTCAGTAGGGGCGAGTGAAATCCTCTGAGGGGGTTTAAAGATGGATGCTCGGCTCCCCCATCCTTGTAGCTCCCGCACCTGCTTCCGCAGCACAACCTGCTTCTCCGTGCTTGTCTGCAGGCAGCTTCCAGACAGTGATCTCACCGCCAGGCAGAGAATAGGAACAGGAAGTGACTTTGTAAAAATGCTTTCTTTAAACCTCTGCAGGTTTGCCGCTCCTCTGTGTTCACGGAGTGTCAGTCTCCGCCCTGGCCCCGGGTGGAATGCCAGCAAGGGAGAGTGGCCGTGCGCCAGCCTCCCAGTCTCGGGGCCGGAGAAAAACAAAATTCCCCTGGCTTCTCCCTAAGTCACTGCTCCTCAAAACCACTGAGCAAATTAGGACTGAGGTTTCAAGATGGTAGTGCCCCAAATGCACCTCAAAATACTGGAGAAGAGCTGGGGATTTCCCATTCAGTCTCGGAGCTACTGGGAGGCCTTCTCTCTTCAGAACGCCATCTTGCAACTTTGAAACACCTTTTTTTTTAACACGGTGTTGACTTAAGGTTATTTAATGCTGTTAGAAAATAGCAAGAATGGTTTTACATTAAAAAAAATTTAGGGGTATAAATTTGCTTTTTGGTGGTGTAATCACAGCATTAAACAGAAGTAAAAAATGTCTTCAGTCATGGAAAAAACCCAGATGTCCCTCACTGGATGAATGGATTCAAAAGCTGTGGTATATTTATACCATGAATTTTACACAGCAATTAGAAACAATGATATTGCAGCTTTGAAGGTGAATGGATGGCTATGGAAGAAATTATGCTGAGTGAAATTAGCTTAACCCAGAGAACCAAGGGTCGAGTGTCTTCACTCATCTGTGGAGGTTGGAACTAGACCCTGGCCATTGAGAAAGGTGGTCTAACATCATGTGTTAAATCCAGATAAGGTGTAATATTACACAACCAAATACTTTTTTTTAGAGATGTTGTGGGAAAGGGAAGGGACGGATAAAGATGGGTAACTGGGGCCCACTCTTGGGGGGTAAATCTAATCTTCAGAATCTATATACACTTTATATTATTTTGTTAAAAATTTGTATGATTGTTCAACAAATAAATTTCTCAATTAAAAAATAGGGAAAAAATGTCTTTAATCAAATCAAAGGCCAGATACATAGCACTCTAATGATACACATCCATTAAGTGTGTTTTCTTTTTTTCCTTAAAGTGAGGACAGTGAGATAAAGAGAGAGAGAGACAGAGAGAGAGAGAAGCAATCTTTAGTTTTTCATGTGGCCTTCTTTGCTCTGAGACTTGTTTGTGTACCTGGTGCTGGGATTCATTTGAACTCAGGTCCTCACGTGTGCCAGAAAGTGCCATAACCACTGAGCCACTGCTCCAGCCATAAGTATGTTCTTGACATATGCTTGTGTGGCAATGAACAGAGAACAAAATTCTTTTATGGAAAATATGAATTCAATACTGCATTAAGACCTACTGAATATCAGCCTCAATGATATCATTTGGAATAAACATAATATTTTATTCCTATTCATAAGACATTAAAGTTTCCACGTTAAAATATGCATATGCCAGGTATTGAAAATTCCAAACTTCTATGTATGCTCCAAATTTCATGTTTTCTGCAAGTAAATTCTAACACAATTCTAAAATTAACTCATTTTATAACATTTTTAAATTTAAGAATTTACCTGAGGGCCAGTAAACTTTTCCTATAAAGAAATAGGGAGTAATTATTTCAGGCTTTCAGGGCTGGAAGACCTCCTTCACAACTACTCAGTTGTGTAATTTCTACCCAAGGGTAGTTATAGTAAATGCTGAATTGCATGATCTTGGATATGATCGAGGACCACTTCATTTGTATGATAGAGCAGGTGTCTGGCTATATTTGTCCTGCCTAATATGGTTTTCAGTCCTTGATTTAACATCATTGCCATTTATTTATTTGGTGAGCTACATACAAGATGCCTCACTGACCAGCAATAACGTGAAGGATGTGGTCTCTTGTTTCTGCTTATTTAAGTGAACTAAATGCTGAAGGGAAGAAGTTGGAACATCTAACAGAAAGCGAACAAACAATAAAAGACCCTGAAGAGCTTCCAGCTGAAAAGGGTATGGGAATGTGTGTTTACATCAATTAAGTCATACTGTTTTGTCAAGAATATACTGTGTTAGAGAAGAGTCATCTTATTGGGAGAATTGTTCACATATAGCACTCACTGATGCACATGTATATATGTGTCTATAATGCATTAACATACTCATTTGCAAGACTTGCTTGAGTTATTTTCTTTCATTTAATAGACCTTGAAGAGTTATAGTAAGAGAAGAATTGACTTTACCATAAATGTAGCTATTCTACCAGTATCATGCACTGTTTCCTTATAATGTTTTTGTGTTGGGAAAATAGTTTTATAATATTCTTTATAATATTCTGAAATGTCAACATCTGAATGAATCTCTCTACTAATGGCAATGCATGTTAGTAGCAATTATGCAATGAAAATGAATGTATTATGACTCCGTAAATAGTAAGTACTACCAATGAATAATATCCGAGTTAACGGGCTTTTTTTAGCCCTCTGGGCTTCTCTCTCATTTTCCATTCCCATAACCATATTTAGAATTAAACCTGGCAGGATTTCTGCATCCACATTGGAATTGTGGAAAATAGAGCAGTAACCTAACGGAGTTACCATGACAAATCTCTTAAAGTGGTTCATGTTTGATAAATTTTCATAGGTGTAATTTCATATTGAAAAAGAGCAAGATGGAATCTCTCAAAAGCAAATAGGAACTAAGATGAGGTGCATTAACCAACATGCTAAAATGTGAAGCATGCTGAGTGGAAGAGTAGAAAGAAGATGTCTATGTAGTAAAGAGGAGAAAAACAAAACACAAAAAACCATGGATTTTACAATGTTGCCCTAAAATGAAACTACTAGGAAAGAAACCAGAGCAGAGTATGATGGCTATCATATGACATTGACTGCATAATTTTTTTAAACTAGAACTAAACTTGAAAATGAAATGTCTTAAGTTTATTGCATCATTTCATTTAAAATTTCAAATTATAATGGGCCATTGTCCTTCAGCAGTTTTTGAGCAAAAGCTACCAAAATATTTTATATCACTAGTGATGTTTGCCTTCACATTTGATCTACATTTCAATATTAGCATACACTACAATTCACACCAAGGTGTATAGATATTGTCTAACTACTTGGAATGTCTTAGAGAGACTGGTTTTTTAAGGGCTCCTGTTTGTAAATCATTTTAGAACTTACAGAATCCTCCAGCATTTTGACACCATCATTCTGTGCATCACATTGCTTTTGAAGTGATGCTAACCGAAGTTTTTATTTGGATTTTGATGACTCCAAATATAAAGTTTCAACGAAACCATGTGCTATGTATCCTTTTTTCTGAAAAATTTATTTGTTGAACAATCATATAAGTTCTATGGCTCCATAAATAGATATAGAAGGTACATTTACAAAATGAGGACAAGGAGTGTTTTAAAAGCACCTTGTTGACTCATATCACCAGAACCTAAAACAGTGTCTGCTGCATAATAATCTATCAACAAATATGCATTCATTGAAAGAATTTCTGAACATACTGTCTTCTCTGACAGTTATGGTATACTTGAAAATTATCCAGTAATTAAGATAATATTGTCAAACACAATTAGGTGATAACAACTCCTAAGGAGACAGAAGTCAAGTTTGTGTGCTTGCTTGTCTTCACTTTTCTCTTCCCTAGTATTTATCATACCTAATTTTTAAGAAATGTTTTGGAAATGGTGTAGTTAAATTTACTATTAGGTGGGAGAAAGATCCACATTTTTAAAATTCTTCTGAGAAAAACTGGGATTTGGATTCTTCATTTTTTTCATTAAGACAAAACCTGTAGTCAGATTCACCAATATCTTTATTTAAATTTGTTTCATTTAGGAATACATTATTTTCTCAATCAATTTTATTTATATTGTGTGTTGTAGCTTGGTAAGAGTATTTGAAACAAACCTCATTTGATAATAAATTTGGTTAGAAAAATTGAACATAAAAATACAACTAAATTTTCTGTATTCTACCAAAAGTTTTAGTATGCTTCTTTTTATTGAATTACCAGAAGGGGAAAGAAATTTCATAACACATAACTCAAGAAAATTATACGTTAGAAATAGATATAATTTAACCATTGAATATTAATCAGGGGAAAAGAATATATTGGGCTTTCTAAATATTGAGAATCAATACAACTGATCAGGTTTGAAATATCTTAGTTTGTGAATAGACATTCTAGATTAAGACAAGAAATATTATCCACAAAAATTTATATTAATGGCTCTATTTTTAAAAACAATCACTACTGTCTTCTAGATCTAGAACACCAAGACTCAAATCAATCTTTCTTGACATTAAACAATATTGCTACTGATGAATTTCAAGTAATTACTATAGTTCTCAAATATCCTTTGTTATTTTAATTCACTTTGTGATTTAAATTTGATTTGTAATAAAATTGTTTTATTATTTCTGATGTAAACTATCTAGGATGTTCTAAAATACCAATATAGTAAGGAAGGTATATGTCCTGAATTTTTAAAGATGTTGTAATCACATGCCTAGCCAAGACAACATCGAAAGCAGATGTAAAGATGAACATCATTGTTAGTTTTAAAAGCGTTTTCAGAGTATCCTCTGGGCTTAGAGGCAGAGCGCATACACTAGTGCCTATCTGCCTTGGCCTGTTGGTCTCCGGATCCCAGCCCAGGGTGGTGGCGTCAGCTGGGACCCAGGCAGACCGAAGCCTGCATAGATTCTGGACCATCTCCAGAAGAGCTGGAACTGCATGCTGAGCCCCCTCCTCAGGTGTAGCTCCAGGGCCTTTAAGCCTTTGTGAACACAGCCTAAGGTGACCCAGCTAGTGAAGGGTGAGATATCTGGAGAGCAGCAGAGGAGGAGGAGGACAACCTTGACAGGGGCAACAAAAGAAGTGTTTGTGGTGGACATCATGGCCATGTGAACAGCCAGCTTGCTGATCCCTCAGAAGAAACGAGCCCATCAACATGAGAAATTGAGTGCTGGGATGTGTGTAGAGTCCATGCAAAGACACAAACAACTGTGACCAAAAAAAAGTTCAGAGTTTTTTCCCAGGTCAACATCTGTGGCTATAAGAACAGGCACTAAAAGGAGACCAGAAACTCAGTTTTAAGTGTCGACATGCCAACTACACAGTTCACATGGCATCCATTTGTGGCTGCCGGCAAATGGAATCACTGATGGCATTAAGGATGAGCACAGCGCTTACACTCCGTTTATACTTATTCCCGTGGGTCCTGGAGTGGTGACTACTCAAGGAATTCAAACCAAGCTGTATTTGGCAATGAAAACTGAAGGATACTTGTACACCTCAGAACAGTTCACAACTGCATATAATTCAAAGAATCAGTACTAGCAAAGTGTTAGGTGACTTATTCGTTGATTATGTACCATCAGCAACAGTCAGGCCAAAGGTGATATGTGGGACTGAATAAAATAGGAAAGGTCATGAAGAGCAACCATGTGAAGAATAGCGAGCTTACAGCCCATTTTCTGCCCAAATCACTCAAAGTGGTCATGTACAAGAAGCCCTCACTACACTATCTCTGGGTGTTCTTGTGGTCCGGAGGTGGGTTCCAGGCAAAACCAGAATTGTCTCCATTGTGCAGAACAGAGGGCAAGCCATGAGACACAATGAACCAAAAAAATGAGGGCCGTTCCTCCAGGTGCTGTGGAATTCTTTAGCAGTCCTTCACCCAAAAGTTGAAATTTGTCAGTGATGCTTAGTCACAGGCACAGTTCAATATTCCATCTGCCATTTGTCCTTCACACTACCATCCTGTAATTTTCGATAAAGCTTGTGCAAAAGAATGCCAAGCATTATCAAGGAACTAAATTTGGAACAGAAAGGCCAAATTTCCTCATGATCTCACTTATATTTCAGGGATAAAAACCTTAGCAATATTTCACAGCACTAATGCTGATCAAAGTTTGCTTTCTAACCAAGAATATTGAAAAGGCTTCCATTGTTCTGGAAATTTAAACAAAACAAAGCAAAATATTCACCTCTGAAATAGATTGTAGGGGCAAACAAAATTTTGTGAACATTGTTATTTTCCTGCCATCATGTTTTCTCTCTATGCTTCTCTCAACTCTATCTTTACTTTCAAATAGTGTAGCTTTATGATATCTGAAATTCAGTGTTTCTGTTCATTCTGTATCTCCTAATCTAAGTCAACCAAATTAAGAGTTGAATCTGAATTAGCACCTCAGACTCATGGTATCATTGTTACTGGAATTTTACAATCTTTTTGAAAAATATAGAGAATATTCTGTTCAAGTATTTGGTCTGTACTTTTTAAGTAGAAATTGAGTAATATTGTCTACCTCTGTGAGTAAAGGTAACTAAAAATAATAGACAATATTCTCTGGTGTGGATTTCTCTTATTTCCATTTATGTCTGTTAAAATATTGTTGTCACTTCCTGTGTGACAGAAAATGTGGAAGTATGATGATGTCTTTTGTTTTGTTAAAATAAGTAATTTCTTATCTGTATATGTATGAATCTCCCTGTCTTTGTATATAGCATGTAAATGTTGTGTGCAAGTAAGTATTAAGAGTGTGGCTGGAAGGAGGGGAATAGGAGGGATATCAAGGCTGCTGGAGGTAGGGAGTATGGGCTATCACCCCATTTGGGAACCTTGACTTCACTGATAACCCAACTAACACAGGGTAACAAGTGTAAACATGGGGGAAGATGATGGAAAGGCATCAGCCCTAGCTTACTAAGCATCATTATTCATTTGATCATGATTGTATTTAAGATTATCTTTAGTGAAAGAAAAACAAAACTGTAAGGAAATAATTAGATCCCAAACAAGCAGAGGCAAGGGACTAAGAAGCACTTGTTATGTTCTGTATGTGCTCACAAAAATCAAATATTGAAAGACAATCACATTAATAATGGCATTAAGAGGGAGTGCATTGTGGAGGCAATTAGGTAATGGGGAAGAGCCCTGCTCATATGAAGAGTGATTTCTGAAAGAGACCATAGAAGGTAATTCTCTTTTGCCATGTGTGGACACAGGGAAAAGCAATCATGTACAATTGAGGAATCAGGCCTTCTCCACACACTAAATGTGCTAGTTCCTTAATTTTGGACAGTCCCACCACCAGAACTTTAGTAAAGAATTTTGTATTATTTGCTCAGTCGCTAGTCTAATGCCATTGTATTGCAATCCAAACAGAGTACCACAATGTAGAAGGTAAGCTTATAAGAATATGTAAAATCAATGAAATCAAACTCTTTGAAGGCATGTACAAAAGCAATAAATCTCGGTCTGGCCTCTATGCAAAAAGCTGACCTCATGTAAGTAGAGAACAGAAAAGTGGAAATAAGAGCCCTGGATGGGTATTCAGAAGTGAGGATGGAGGGAGAATGGTTAGCAGGAGAAGGAGTGCAGTTAGGTGGGAATAATCACTTCTAGTGTTGCCCAGCCCAGTAGGATCAGTATGGTTGACAATAATTAATTGAACATTTCAAAAGAACCAAAGTCTTGAGTGATGTTCAAATGTTTATAATTAAACACACTATAATTTTCTGAGGTGATAAATATCTCAAATATCATCATCTAATTATCAAATGTTATATATATATGCTTTGAAATGAGATAGTACCAATTAAATATGCATAAGTACTGTGCCAATAAAAAATGATGCATTTTCAAGAAGAAATTTAAAAATTATTTAGAAATTTTAAAAAAAGTCTGGATAACTCTAATCTACCAATATTATGATTGATCCTGGAAAGTGTTCAACACTTCCTTAGCTTTCCACTAAAAATCTTCATATTCCTGCATGGAAAGGACTTAGAATCTTGGTATAGAGTTCTGTGGTGTGTAAGATTTTGTGCATTAAATGATAGTTAAAATCTATGTTCCAAAATTGAATGTAGCATGAACCGGGAGTTTTCTGCTCTGTACACAAAAACTTACAAAAAAAACCAAAAACTTTTTTATTGTTTCTTGTAGTGTATCCAAATACACACCACACATGAACTGCATATTCACACTAACAGGAAAAAAGCATTTTCTTCTTAACTACACTTTGCAACAAAGGGAGATATGTGTCCAAAAGCAAAAACTGCAACAGAAATAAAAAACAAACAATAAAAATTGTTGAGGCAACAAATTCCACAAAACAGGGAAAGAGTAGTGTCTAGAGAAAGTATCTCATTAAAAATCCTGAAGGGATAGAAGACTGGAAGGAGGCCAATTCTCACCAGGCATGATGCTGTACAATAGATTGGCTTGGATAGCACAGGAAACTGGTACCCAGTGTCATGATATGGGAGAGAAGAAAGCAAAAACCAGCACTGTCTTGTGTTGAGAAGTGTATTGGGAGGTTGTGAAGTACACACTATAATCTTCAAACACTTTGGGCAAATTTGAATCAATGTAGGAGTGGTTGAATTCTAGTTTCACCACTTACCAGTTTTTTTTAATGTTTATTTTTGAACAACCATACAAATTTTTAACAAAAAATTACAAAATGGGTATAGTTTCTGGATACCAGATTTACCCCCAGGAGGGCCCTCCCCAATTTCCCACCCGTTTACCTCCCTTTCCTTACCCACAATATCTCTAAAAAAAGTATTAGACTGTAAAACATTACACCTTATCTGGATTTAACACATGATAATAAACCACTTTTCTGAATGGCCAGGGTCTAGTTCCAACCTCCACAGATGAGTGGAGACATTCCTGGGTATCTTTCCAGGGGATTTATAATCAGCACATTATAGTGACACAGTAATATCTATGTTCATAGTAGCTCAATTTACTATTGCTAGACTATGGAAACAACCCAGATGTCCCTCACTGGATGAATGGATCAAAAACTGTGGTATATTTGTGCCATGGAATTTTACACAGCAATTAGAAACAATGATATTGCAGCCTTTGAAGGTAAATGGATGGCTATGGAAGAAATTATGCTGAGTAAAATCAGCTTAACCCAGAGAACCGCTTACCAGTTTTAAGCCCTATTGCAAATGAACATGATTTCTTCATCATTAAAATAGAGATCAGAATACCTACCTCATTAGATTTTCTATGAGAATTGAGAGTTTCTATAGGGAAAGTATTTTAAAAAGCAATGTTTATACTTTTTACATGACAAAAGAAGCACAAAATTAGTTTGATTTGTACAGGTCTTCTAATCCTGGTTTGCCATTACCTCTCTTGGATGCAGAATGCATTCCAGTTTCTTTTCAAAAGCAACAATGGCTCCTTATTTTGCCTACCAGCAGAGTTAGTCACATCTGGTAATATTGGATGATGTTTCTCATCCTTGAACTTTTTATTTTTCTGAGAAACTTTTGATTCCTACTGACCTGACCCTATCTCTAAATTTATTCCTTATGCCCTCATAGAAATTTTATAAATCCTTCCAAATGTTCCCCATGCGAACCTTGTGTTATCTGTCACATAGTTGCTGATATAATGTCTTCTGTACCACAGTGTGAGCTTGTGTGACTTGTTTATTTTTCAACTACTTTTATAATTCTGTGTATTATCTGCTAAATGTTAAACAAAACAAGAAATATTAGGTTTCATTGACAGTAGGAAATTGTCTAAGTTGATAGGATTCATATTGGTGAAGCTTTACTGCTTGACCATAACAATGTTCCAAAATCATGAAAATTATTTTGACATAAGTGGAAGTTCCTCCTGTTTACCTAATTTTTTAATGTCTACTCAGGGTGGACAGTATTGTTGAAGTGACAGTTTTTGTTTTACTCCATCATAAATATTAATGCATGTTCAACTTATGTATTATTATTTAAAGAATCATCTTTGGAAAAAAGTACAGTCTTGGTAAGCTATTTAATTAAATGTTTTACAAAATGCTAGCTGGCAAGAAATCAAAATGATCTTTTGATTATCATATGTTTCACTTGACAACTACCAACTTCATGGAACATAGATTGTCTATCACTTGATGGGGTGTTATTTTTTGGTCAATTATTTGTTTATAGCATATTTTGAATTTCAGCTGGAAGCATTTTCTTTTTCTAAAATTACTTGCCTTAAAAGGGAAATATGTGCATAAATTCTGGTTTTGCACAGCTGCAAAATAAAAAGGGATTGACTTTCGTGACAAGCACAACGCTGATATGAGTTTTTTAGACTTTCAATTAATACCTAGTTGAAGTCCAAATATCTTTTATAGCAAGGTCAAAATTGGATGTCTCATCTGCAGCATATAACTGCATTTATTTCTCTCATATGATTTTTTGTTGAAAGAAAAATTTCTACATGCAATGAAGTCAATAAGTGTTTAAATGCCCTTGAGTGCTTTTTCCACATATTTGGAGGTGTTGTAATTTGGGCATAATTCTTAACTATTGTTAAGACCTCTTGATGTATTTTTTTTCTTATGATGTAATGACATTCTTTATACCTTTTGATTACATTTTGGTCAAAATTAATTTTCATCAAAACATCCCCTTGTTTTCTTGAGCCATAAACCTGGTAGTTTTTGCCAAAATTTCACCTTCAATCAGTGTCTGTTTTAGACTATGAGGTAGGTCTCTTGTTAACAGCATATTGTTGGATGTGGTTTTGATCCAGTCTGCCAATCTGTGTCTTTTGTTTGGGGCAATGGTCCAATCATGTTCAGTGTTAGCATAGATATGTTATTCTCAATATGTGACATTTAACCATTGCTATATTTTGCACCATGTTGGACATATTTTAGTGAGTTATGTTTTCATTGACTTTCCTCTGTTTATAACTTTGGAAGTTGTTAGATTATTCCTCTGCTTGCATTTTGTCTTTGAGTATGCTCTGTAGATGTGGTTTTGTGTTCAAGTATGTTGCCAGTTTGTTCTCATCGTGGAAGTGTCTTATTTCCTCATCACATTTAAAGATGAGTTTTCAAGGCTATAGTATCTTTGGCTGAAAATTATTTTCTTTTAGTATTTGAAAAAATCATCCCTTGTTCTCTTGGCCTTTATTGTCTGAGCTAAAAACTCCACATAATCCACTACCTGTGAATATGATTTGGTGTTCATCTCTGACTACTTTCATTCCTTTGTTAGATTAATACCCAAGTATTTTTTTTCAGGTGATTGTGAATGATAGGGATATCCTGATTTCTTCGTCAAATGAATCACTGTGAGACTATAGGCAAACTATTGATTTGTGGGTGTTGATACTGTTCTTGCAACTTTGCTGAAAGCTAAAGTCTTCTTTATACATTTTCCAAATGGTATTCAAGTGCAATTCTCATTTACCATGGATGATTTTAGCTTGCTCTAGTTCAATGTTGCCTAATATAAATGTTGAGAGAGCATAAGCTGTGAGAAATGTAAATGCTTAATTCTGCTCTATTGAAAACCTTCTAGTAGGTGGTTATGGGACTTGAGACTAACATTATGGAAATCTCTAAATAATCAATGTATATGGCTTTTTTGTCACTGTTTTGCACACAAGACTCACCGGTTTTTTGTAACATCTTTTATCACTCGTACGAAATGCGATCAGTGTACATCCTTGATGCTGGGTTTGATGAGACAGGGTTGTTCTTATGAAGGTAAGAAAAACTGGAAAGAAAATTGACATGTTTGAACGGCACTTTATTGTAACATTTATACCTAAATTTTAATGACATAGCATTCTTATCTTTAAAAGACATGTATATGTTTTATTCATTCAGTGTTTTGCTTTTATCTGGATAACAAGAATTATCAACCCTATACTGGGTACCTGTTAAAATCAGTTGAATATTGGAGAAACTGGACAGATGTTCCCTGGAACAATTTTCAGGGAAGATACAGTTAAATTTGTTTTTTTTTTCATCTTTTTTCCTGATATTTTGAGATAATTTGTTGCCTCCTGTACTATTAACCTATATGACAGAAGGTTATGCATAGGTATCACCATTAATTTCAGCGTTGTATCTTTTAAAAATCGTATGTATGCCAATCTCCCTTAAAAGAGAATTTATTCCTGGGAGGAACTGCACAGGTTTTCCCACCCATTCAATGATATACCTGTCATGTGTTTGTGGAATGCTTAGTGAATATGTGAAGGACAAAGGCACTACAGTTATTGAGCTCCCATTTGGAAAGATGAGGGTGAAAAATCAGGGATCATTGAAACAGAAAAGAAAGTGCATTTGTTTTTCTATGTTTCCTAGGACTTCTCAAATGACAATGACTTAAATTATGATGGGACACATTATTATTTGTGACACTTAGAAATATGAATTTTTAATGAAATGAAACTTGCTATTTAAAATCAATGTTCTATATGAGCTACTGGTATATCTTATGAAAAAGACAAGAGTATAGTTGTTAATTCTAATACTACTTTCCATGTTGTAGCTCTTATATTTTAAATTTCAGAAAGAACTTTAAAAGGAATACAGACATTCCCTAGGATGTGCATGTGTTCCCTATGAAACATACTAGCAATGAGCTGGCATTCTCTTCTTTGAGAAAGAGGCAAATACATACAATCTAAAGGAGATACATTTGATATTTTGATATCAAATGTATATTTAATATTGTCACAATAGCAATGTAAGAACTAGATTGCATTATCTAAATTAGTGCAGGAGATACATGGGTTTAAATCCAATGTTTATGGTTAGTTTTGCAAAGTTGAAATATGAGCATTTTTAGGGCATTGTCATAAATGTGACATCATCCAGCAAACACATGTCTATTAATAGGAGAAAACACAAGGGTAGAACCTTGAAAAATGTAGTAAAGGGAAACAAAGAACAAGTTTGCCTCATACCCAGAGAAGAAACAGCTATATCATAGACCACGAAATATTGACTGAAATCAAAGGAGAGAGCTTTTCTAGTTTTCTAGTTTTTGTCTCTTTGTGGGCCTTAGCCAGAATTCACATCACAGTTTACACTGTTTAAAGTCTGGAAGCTACCTTGTTTTAAATCCCTGGTCTTTGTTAATGTATTTTTATTATTTATCTATAGTAGAAATTTTCAAGATCATGCCAGTCTCTCGAACCCTTGGGAGAATACTAACATTCAATTTAATATTTCTTTATGTCTAACCCATGTAGCCTTACTTACAAAGCCATGGGAAGACTTTGGACTATCCCTAGCATTTGGCTTGCTTCATAAATGTTATTAGGCAAATGTGGTTACAGACTCTACCATTTACTGCCATTTTTCTTTTCCTGGTTGATTGAATGCAAACCCAGTATAGGTATCATTTTGTTGCTTCCACTATGTTTGGGAGAAGCGATTTTTCCTTTATAACTCAACAAATTGTAATGTGTTAGATACTCTACTAAATAAAACTAAAGACCCACATGATGATTTATGCCTCTAATCCCAAATACTTAGGAAACTATAGCAGGAGGACCACCAACTTTTGTGCCAGACTTCGCAACTAGCGAGACACCTTTTTCTCACTAAAAAAAAAAAAAGAACTGTAGGGCTAGAGCAGCTTTTCTGGCATGTGCAAGTATACAGGTTCCAAACTCAGCACCATATAAACACTAAAATGTCAGAGCAAAGAAAGGCACATGAAAATTAAATACATTTCATTCTCTCTTTAAATTTCTCCCACACTGTCCCTCTCACCCTTTAAATACATATGTATATGACTATGTACATACACACAACCACCCAGAATGGAGCTCTGTAGCTCAGTGTTAGAGTGCTGCTGGTTTCAATCTCCAACACTGTGGAGGGGCAAATGAATGGAGTAGGTTAATTTGTACATATATAATAATCCACATTGACTCTTGTTTGGTAACATTCATTGGTGATGTATAAACCATTTTGCTCATGAGGAAGTATTCTCACAGTGATATTCTCTTAGGTCCTCTGTTACTCTTTCCCTAGTTTTCTTCTTAGAACACAAATCATAAACTTAGTCTATAGCCTTTGCCAAAAGTTTGTTTATTTAAAAAAATTGACCCTTAAATTTCATCAAATTCTCACTGAAAATTGAGATTATTTTTATTTATTTATCATAAAGGGTTAGAATCTCAAGTTCACCATGCAAATTTCAAATGAGGAATCAGGACAAAATGGCCATTGCTAGGTATGCAGGCTGTGAGAAATACTGCCTCAGTTTGAAGTCTAACAATGCCAACTCTAAGCTCTGTGACTCAGCAAGTGTAGGTGACATAGGAATAAAAACTGTAACCCTTTTATACATTAAAACATGTAATATATAATAATATACTATGTTACTATATATAAGCATTTATATTTATATATAATACACACACATATACATATATATATATATATTAAATAGACAAATAATAAGCTAAATCCACAGGTGCATTCCTGTAATCCCAGATATTCAGAAGTTTATGGTAGCAGGATTGGAGTATTTAAAGTTCATATTCAACCTCAGCAATATAGTGAGGAGGCCCTGTCTCACATACTTGAAAATAATGTACATGGATGTGGCTCAGTGTCAGAGCACCCTTGGCTTCAATTTCCAGCAAATACACACACACACATCTCAACACACACTAGTCCACCCATGTGATCCTTGACTCTTGGAAGAGACATTTCAGGAGAGATAACAAGGAGCAGTAAAATGAAGAACTACAAACAACTCCAAAAACCAAGTTTTGTGGAATTACAATTTTCATCAACTACTTTTTTTCAGATAGTAAGATATTTTTTCTCTTCTGCTTGCTTCTCATTTTGATCACTAATATTAACAGAGAACAGTAGCATTACCAATAGTAAAAATATATTCTGTTTCTCATTGAAATAAATAATAAAGTAAGCAGATGAGTAGATTTTCATATGATTAAATGATTGCTTAAAATAAAAGATACATATTCCTCTAAAACAGTACCTCACATACAATTAGCTCTCAGTGAACTGGTATTGCAATCATTCGAATGACTTTTATGAAGCATTGCATCGTTTTTCTCCCTTCAAAAGAGTGTGGATTCCCACGTCATATAAGTTGTGTTGGTAAAGTTCCAAGCAGTTGTCCACTTCTTCCTGAGAAGACAAAAGTTCCTACAGAGAGGAAAAGGAACAGCATATGAAGGTCTTGTCAGGGTAAGTATCATTAGTTCCGGGTTAGATACATCTTTTAACATTGATGAACTAGATGCAATAAAATCCAGTCATCTCATGAAAATAATAATTGAATTAAAGGAGTAAAATTCACCCAAAATATTTTATGGCACTCAGCATAATGTTTTGAAATTTAAAAAACTGCCTTTTACTTGGAATAAATTCCAAACTGCCATAAACCTTCCTGTTTTGTCTCTATCCTGTAATGAATAGAAGTTGAAATCACAATAAGGGAATCTTTGATCTCTGGTCTTGTCAAAGAAGTGGAATATGGCTGTGAATCAAAAGATATTATCAAGTAATAATGATGTGTAACTTGGGTAGTATTTACACAGCAAGCTAAATTTTCTCTTACCGCAAAATTTGGAGATTTGCTATTGAGAAAATAACAGCCTGAGTGTTTTTTTTTTTTTAAGAAAGAAACAACTTTATTTAGTTTTTCACATGGCCTCAGTTGCTCCAACACTCAGTTGTGTACATGGTGCTGGGGTTTGAACCCGGGTCCTGGTGCTTGCCAGGCAAGCGCCGAAACTACTGAGCCACTGCTCCAGCCCCCCGAGTGTCATTTTAATGGATAAAAAATTAAATCATCAAAGAAACTATACTAAAAGCAGCAAGGGAGAAACGCCAAATCACATTCAGAGGCAAGCCAATAAGAATTGTATGTGACTTCTCAACCCAGACACTGGAAGCAAGAAGGTCTTGGAATAACATCTTTCAACGTCTTAATGACCACAACATGCAGCCTAGAATTCTATACCCAGCAAAGCTCAGCTTCAAATTTGATG
>PVKS010034839.1:0-20559 GCA_004027875.1 Aplodontia rufa
AAAAAAAAGAAAGTCAAGGGCCATGTTTCTCTCATATGTGGAAACTGGAGAGGAAAAAGGAGGAGACTGGAGATCTCATGGAATTAGAAGGCAGATCAGTGGAACAGAAGATGGGTTTTGGGGGAGGGAGGAGGAAGAGAGGGAAAGAGGAGGCACTGGGGAATGAAACGGACAAAACTATTTCACGTGTGTATGAGTATATTATAATGAATCCTACTATTATGTACAATTATGGTGTACCAATTTACAAAATAATGGTGACACTGGACCTTCTTGTTTATTTCTGAGGCTTTTTTTTTTTAAGTGCTAAGGGTGGAAGCCAGGGCCTTTGCAAGTGCTAGACAAGCACTCCTTCCTGAGTTGCATCCCTAGTCCAATTTCTGAGTCTTTATAGATTCTCTTTAATGCAATGTTGGCTTTGCTGTAACATGAATATCTTACTAAAATTGAATCCTGCGGGGCAGGATGTGCATCCTGTAAATCCCAGCAACTCGGAAGGCTGAGGCAGAAGGTTTGCAAGTTCAAGGCTAGCCTCAGCAACTTAGCAAGGCCCTGAGCAACTTAGTGCAACCCTACCTCAAAATAAAAAAAATTTGAAAAAGGGCTGGGAATGAGACCCAGTGGTAAAGCACCTGTGGATTAAATTCCAGTACCAAAAATAATAATAAAATAAGACTGAATCCTTCCCTGTTAGTTGTTTAATGATGATTAAGACTATGATTTTTACTATCAATAAATGTTGAACAGCAGTATTTTTCTCTATAATAATAAGTTCAGAAAAACAAAGTATAGACTTTCTTTGACTCTTAGGCAGCAGTGACTCACCACAATGGCCCTTATGCACTCAAGGTAAGAGGTTCTCTTCACACAGGTGACAAGGGGACCATTTGCTTGAGAGACTTTCTTCATATTATCATGGAAACTGGAACACTTAGTGGCTTCGTGATCTGACACGGCACACCATCTTACAATCTTTTCAGGAGCAGCCAGACACAGTCCTGGGGGAAAGAGCCGAGAGGTGTAAGGGACCCACTGTACTCACTTTCCTCTGTTGACAGAAGAGGACAAAGACAAGATAAAGCGCTGACTAAGTGGAATCCACACAGTGTGGACTGGCAGCCTAACCCACGTGAATTCTTAAGGCCCACTTCTCTGATTCGGTTCTATCCCTTGGATAAAAAGAAGTCAAAACTATCCGCAAAAAGTTAAACAGAATTAGCATTATAGGACAGCATTTCCGTATCCCAATAGATATCCAAAAGCATTAAAAATAAAGACTCAAACAAATAGGATAGTCACATATTCATTCAACACTATTCATTATAACTAAAAGGGAGGGGCTGGAGCAGTGGCTCAGCAGTTACAGCACTTGCTCAGCAAAGACATGGGTTCAAACCCCAGCACCACATACAGAACAAGAGTCAGAGCAATGAAAGCCACATGAAAAACTAAATAAAATTGATTCTCTCTTTCTCCCTTACTGTCCGTCTCTCTCGATCGAATTAAAAAAAATCATCTTTAGAAAGAATAACTAAAAGGTAAACAACCCAAATGTGCCATCAACAAATGAATGGATAAACAAAACGTAATATATCCATATTGCAGAATATTATTCTGCCGTAAGAGATTGGAGTAATGCTTCGATTTTTTCCCTCCTTTCGTTTTGCAGTGTTGAGGATTGAACTGAGGGCCTCATGCATGCAAGGCAAGGCACGCACTCTACCACTGAGCCAGCCACATGCACAGCCTTATATGCTATTGCTTAAATACACCTTAAGAACACTATGCTAAGCGAAAGAAGCCAAACCATAGGCCACTCTTTATATGATTCCACGCACATGAAATATCTAGAGGAGGTAAATTTCTAGAGACAGAAATCGAACTGGTGATTGCCTCTTGCTGGGGGCAGGGAGGGAAAGGTACTGATGACTTTACGGGATCTAGGTTTTCTTTTGGGTGATGAAAATACTTTGGAACTAGATAGAGCTGGTGGTAGTTGCATAAGGTTATGAATGTACTATACACCACTGAATTGTTCACACTTAAATGGTTAAATTAGGGGCTGGAATGGTTAAAAAAATAAAGAGAAGGGGCTGGAGCGGTGGCTTGGTGGTTACGGCGCTTGCCTGGCATGCGCAAGTACATGGGTTCAAACCCCAGCACCCACATACACAACGAAGTGTCAGAGCAACGAAAGCCATGCGAAAAACTCAATAAAAACTGATTCTCTCTGTCTCTCTCTCTCTCTCTCTCACTGTCCTTCTCTCTTTAAAATAAATAAATAATAAAGAAAAAATAAATTTCTTGCCTCTAGGTAGAAAACCTTGGGCATGGTAATCTAGTCTTTATCTTAATGTTGGCTGTTATAACCTTACACGGTAGGAATTGCTGGGTCATTAAAATCAGTGCTTATTTATTTCATTAGGATTTTAAGCTGCAATGAAGAGCATTACAAAGGCAAATGGTGTTTATAAGTCTGTAGCATTTGGACACAACTGGATTTAACTTAATTTTGGATATAATCTTATTTTAAATGAAATCTAGAAAACAAAAGATACCATTAAAAAAGTCACCTTTTTTGATTTGTTTTTTGGTAGTAAGGCTCGAACCCATGGCCTTGGGCATGCCAGGAAAGCACTCTGCCACTGAGCTCAATCCCCAACCCCTACTTTTTTTTAATGAGCTCCCATACGACAGGCAGTGTTCAGGTATATTACCTTTTGCTGATATTCACAACTGTCCTGCCATGTAAGTGTTGCTCCTGTTTTAGAGATGAAAAGTATGAAATGATATAAGAAATGATATCGCCTGATATAAGACAGACGATGCCCAATTACCTGAAACACAATCCAATGCCAAAGATAGGGAGCAACAAATGGAGACCCTCAAACTGATTGGAAAAAGTCTTCAAAAGTAGCAACCCAAGGTCAGAGAGCTAGGGAATAGAATTGTACAGGCCACATACCCTTGTGTAAAATATTGAAATGAGGACTTTTTTAAAAGCCTGCATTTTTGGTTACCATTGTGCTTATATTTAAAAAGAAAATGAGGAAATGATTCATAAAAGAAGTTAAAGGCTAGGCAGGGTGGTGCACACCTGTAATCCCAGCAATTTGGGAAACCGAGGCAGGAGGATTGCAAGTTCAAAGCCAGCAGCTTAGCATGGCCCTAAGTAATTTATCAAGACTCTGTCTCAAAATAAAATATAAAAAGGATCTGGGGATATGGGTCAGTGGTTAAGTGCCCTTGAGTTCAATCCCTGGTACCAAAAAAAAAAAAAAAATTAAAAGTTAAAGGAATGGGAATGGCCACTGTTATGGTTTGGATGTGAGGTGTCCCCAAAAACTTTTTTGTTAGTGCAGCAATATGCAGAGATGCAATGATTAGACTATGAAGGCTGTGACCTAATGAGTCCATCCTAGTTTGAATGGACTAACTGCGGGGTGACCCTAGGCAGATGGGGCATGGCTGGAGGCAGTGAGTCACTGGGGACTTGCCCTGGAAGGGTTTATCGTCCTTGCAGCCCTTCTCTTTTCTTCCCTGCTTCCCAGCTGCCATGAGCCAAGCAGCTTTCCTCTGCCAGGATGCTCTGCCTCTTCTTGGGCCCAGAGAAATGAAGCCAACCAACCATGGATGGAACCTCTGAAACTGTGAACCCCAAATACACTTTTCTTCCTCTAAGTTGTTCTTGGCAGGTATTTCAATCACAATGGCAAAAGTCAGACTAACACAACCATTAAGAACATGAAAAGATGCTCAATATCATTAGTCATGGGGTTGGGGATTTAGCTCAGTGGCAGAGCGCTTGCCTAGCACAAACAAGGGCCCGAGTTCGATCCTCAGCCCTGAAAAAAAAGAAAAAGAAAAAATATCATTAGTTATCAGAAAAATACTACTAGAAACCACAGTGAGGTTCCACTGTACACCTGTTAGATGGGTTAACTGTGAAAAGACCGATACCACCACGTGGGAAATAACTGAACTTCTCATCTTTTGCTGGTGTATTCAAAATGGCACAACTACTCAAAAAAGGGTTGGGTTTTGTTTTGTTTTCAGTGTGTGGGACAGAATCCAGGGCTTTGAACATGCCAGATAAGCCCTCTACCACTGAAATACATTCCCAGTCCCTAAGTTTGACATTTTTCTTAAAAAGAAGATCATACACTTGTAACAGAGATGTGTTCAAAATTAAAATATTTAAAAGAAGCATTCAGCCTATAATTTTAAAAAAAAGGTTGGGAGCCTGAACTTCTTAAGTTACTATTTGGGTTTTTTTTTTCCCTTGCCAAACTCCATCTCTTGCTGAGAATGGAAGCTGTCCCAGTCACCCAGCATCAGCAAACCTCAAGAACTGGATTTACAAACACACCACACTTATTTCTTGGCCTTTGTTCTCAATCATAAAATTCTGAGGCTACTTTGGATTTTGGGGAAGACAGCTAGCTGAATTGCAAGTAAATTCATTCTTTTTTTACTTTGCCATAGGCTTTCTCTTCCTCCTGAAGTGGGTGGGCAACTGAGTCTGGTCTGTTGGGACCCCCAAAGTCAAGTCTTTGACCAGAGGCTGGGAAAAGAGAATTGGCACCCCCAGGTACAACAGCGCCCCCTGGTGGCTGCTCTTGGATAAGCTTTCCCACCCCTTCACCCATAGGTGGGCAGCCAGCCCTGGATGGCCTGAAAGGTCCCGAAATGATGAATCTAGTTTTGCTTGGGAAACCTTTCTTTCCGTTTGAGCTAGCGTTGACTGTTCTTACACCTTTTTGGTGAAGCATAGAATGAATTTTTGGACGGTTTTTTGGACGGTGAAGTTTTCCTGGTGCACTTAGGACTTGATCCTTCATTTTTCTTGTCATTTGGGGCTGTTTTGAGCCACTTGGAGTTCTTCTAACTGTCTGGGGCTTTGGCCTTCATTGGAAAAGGAAATTTGGATTGAGTGAAAATTTGTGATGCTAATTTCTAGGAAAGGGTCATAAGTGTATGAGAAAACCAGACTGTTTGGGGATCACTGTAGTGATTTGCATGGAAATGGAAAGCGCTGATTCTATTCCAAAAACCCCGGGGGAGAATTTAAGCTGACTGGCATCTAAAAGTGCACTCTGATTTCTCTACCTGCCTTGCATTCTTTTTATCTATCAGCTTGGTTATTGGCTGAATAGAGTCTAGAGAAGTTTGATGGTTGGCTGCAAGTTGGAAATGAGATTATTTTACATGAGAGTACCCGGATTCTCCTCCAGTCTACTCTGGGCGACCCTGTGACTACAGTCCTGATGGAGGTGTTGGGGTAACTGCCCTATGTCATGCAGCAATCTCATAGGATTCCATTTCAAATGTACTCTGTTCCTGGGTTGGAACAGCTCATCGGGGTTTGCACGAAATGGGGTGGCCACCCTGCACCTTGAGCATCCCCACACCCCTGTTCTTCCAAGAGCAGTAAGGGAGGATATCTGGCCCATCGGTGACACTCTGAGAAGGAATCCCTGTAAACAGCACATTTTGCTGACCCCAAAAACACCTCCCAAGCACTGGCTTTTTCTCCAATCCCAGATAAGCCTCTAACCAAACCAGTCCTGAAAACGGCATTGGGCAGAGCTTCATTAAAACGCATCAGAGTAAACTGCCTCCGACATATCTAGAAATAACTTTGAATAACGTACCAGTGGCCACCTCACTTTGGGCAGGAATTTCTCTCTCTTTTTTCTTTTTTTTCAACTCATGCGTCTTCTGATGAATTTACCTTTTGATTGTGTGTGCTTAAACTAGCATTATTTTATTTTCTTTGGTTGGAGGTTTTTCATTTTTTTAAGATAGAAAGAGGGAGAAGTGAAAGAGAGAGAGAATCAATTTTATTTATTTTTCCATGTGGCCTTGGTTTCTCTGACACTTAGTTGTATATGTGGTGCCGGGGTTCAAACGCAGGTCCCTGTGCATGCCAGGCAAGCGCTCCAGCTGCTGAGCCATCGCTCCAGCCTCTGTTGTTGTTTTACTTTGTTTCCTGCTGCTGTCTTTACTAAGAAAACTGGGGGTTTTAAAAAGTAATTTCTTTTAAAGAGAGAGAGGGACAGTGAGAGAGAGAGAGAGAGAATCAATTTAATTTTAATTTTTAAAATTTTTCATGTGACTTTCATTGCTACAACACTTCATTGTGTACTTCATTTAGTTCTTCATCTGGTTTTCATTGCTCCTACACTTCGTTGTGTAGGTGGTGCTGGGGTTCGAACCCGCGTCCTCGCGAATGCCAGGCAAATGTTGTAACCACTGAGCCATCCTCCAGCCCCAAGAAAACTGGTTATTAAATGTTATTGGGAGGATCGTTATTTCAGCCAGCCCCAGCTAGGATGCGGGACATCAAAAGAATTAAACCTCAAATTTTTTTTTCCTAAAAAAGTAAAAAGATTTAAAAAAAAATCAATCTACTGCCATATAAATATTTTGATTCAAGGTTTATAGAAGATCTGCAAATAGGGTTGGAGCGGTGGCTCAGCAGTTATGGTGCTTGCCTGGCATATGCAAGGACATAGGTTGGAACCCAGCACCATGTACACAATGAAGTGTCGGAACAAGGAAAACCACATGAAAAACTAAATAAAATTGATGCTCTCTTTCCCTCTCTTTTTTTTTTTAAAAGGAAGAAATTATGATTGTACAATAACTCAACTCCTTAATAAAAAAAAAATTTTAAAAAGACCTACAAATAGAGATCTTAGTTTATCCATGTAGCCAGGTTTCAGTTCATCATAATTTGGATTTAACCTCCTGTTTATAAACCTGGCAGATTTGTATTACTGTATTGCTTTGTTTTATGACTGAAATTTTAACAGAAGTAGATCTTTGACGAATTTAAATTTGTCAGGAAGATAAAATTGAGATGTCTTCACAACTGTTAATATACATCTTGGGCTGGAGCAGGAGCTCAGTGGTTAAGGCACTTGCTTTGCATGCACAAGTCTGTGGGTTCGAACCCCAGCACCACGTACGCAAGAAAGTGTTGGAGCAACAAAGGCAATTTGAAAAAAATGAATACAATTGATTTTCTCTCTCTCTCTCACTGTCCCTCTCTCTTAAAAAAAAAAAAAAAGAAAAGAAAGCATGCCTGCCTGCCAATCAGGATTATATCTATCTCTCTTAGATGTTTAAGATACAGTATGTCCACTGCTTTCTGTGTCTCAAGGACAGTAGTTCATCAGGTTTTTCTTTTTGTCAAAGAAATAACAAAGTATTGACTCTGCTTGTCTGGTATCTCCATTTTTATCTGTAATTTTAAAAGAATAAAAATAAATTGGGTAAATACAAATGAAATAAATGTTCATGAATGTATATGATAGAGATAAAATATCTAAGTCATCTCTAAACACTGGTTCAATTAAAATACTAACACATGAATTGCTAAGTATAAATTCACTCTTGTCTCCTCAAAATCTATAAAAAGGGGGCTAGAGCAGTGGTTCAGCAGTATTGCGCTTGCCTGGCATGCATAAGGACCCAGGTTTGAACCCCAGCACTACATACACAATTAAGTGTAGGAGCAATGAAAACCAGATGAAGAACTAAATAAAGTTGATTCTCTCTTTCTCTCTCTCTTACTATCCCTCTCTCTCTTAAAAACAAAAACTGGGGCTGGAGCTGTGGCTCAGTGGTTACAGTGCTTGCCTGGCATGTGCAAGGATGTGGGTTCAAACCCCAGCACCACGTGCACAACTAAGTGACAGAGCAACAAAGCCACATGAAAACACTAAATTAAAAATTGATTCTCTCAAGAAAAAAGAGAATCTCTGATCCTTTAATAAGTTTGAGAACAACACGTCTAGATGCATAATAGGTATCCAGATCTGAAAACTTAAAGTACTTTTTCATCTAATATCACCCAATAATTTGGGTTAAATGAATTTTGAACAATAAAATTTTAAGATGATTGAGGGTAATATTTGTTCATAATTTTTTAAACTTTTTTTTTAAAGGGAGAGGGACAGTGATAGAAAGAGAGAAGCAATTTTTATTTAGTTTTTCATGTGATTTTCATTCCTCTGACATTTTGTTGTGTACGTGGTGCTGGGGTTTGAACCAGCGTCCTTGCGCACGCCAGGCAAGCGCTGTAACCGGTGAGCCACTGCTCCAGCCCATGTTCATAATTTTAAAATGCCCTGAAGTCAATAATTTATGAAAGGGCAACTCATTCGATACTTAAGTTGTAAAAATAGCCACCATCTATTTTAGGTAGCAGTCAGCTTGGGGGGAGCATTTTTTAATTTTGCTATAAAGACCTGTTAGCGAAGACTATCTGAAATAGAATTCATAGCTGCAACCCACCACTCAATGCAATATGTTCATTCCATGTGACCTGATACCAACAGTCATAACAGGGACGAGAGATGCTGGCCTGCTTCTCTGTAATGCTGGGATCCTACTGTTTCCCTATCCAGTCTTGCTTAGATTAGATTCTTGGAAACATAATTTTTAAAATTATTTTTTATCTTGCAGGGGAAATCTTGTAACTTTTGGAAACAAAAATCTTGAACTTTTCACACCCCAAATATCTTGTGCTTTTAATAAATGTACAGTGCTTGCATCTGTATATATATATATGGTTGCATAGTTTGTCCAGAGCGTGGATATGAAACGTAAATATCAATTGGTCAAACAGGCACAGGTTACACATGCCTGTAATCCCAGCTCCTCGGGAGGCTGAGGCAGGAGGATTGCAAGTTCGAGGCCAGCCCCAGCAGCTTAGTGAGACCCTGTCAGAGACAAGACAGATGGACCGTGATATAGCTCAGTGGAAGAGCCCTTGTCTAACATATGCAAACCCATGGGTTCAATCCCTACTACTGGGAAAAAAATTAATCGGTCTACAAAAATTTGGGAATTCACAAATGAGGCTATGTACACATTAACTGAGTCCTAAAGAAGCTAATACATTTTAAACAACATACTATCAGAATCCCTAAACTTCAGATACTTATTTAATTTTATTTGATGTTTCTTTCCTTATCTTGGGCCTTAAATAGGTTTCTGGGCTGGCATCAATTTGTAATGGCCTGGGGGCTGGAGCAGTGGCTCAGCGGTTTTGGTGCTTGCCTGGCAAGCACAAGGACCTGGGTTCAAACCCCAGCACCACGTACACAACGAAGTGTTGGAGCAACTAAGGCCATGTGAAAAACTCAATAAAGTTGTTTCTCTCTTTCTCTGTCTCTCCCACTGTCCCTGTCTCTTTATAAAAAAAAAAAAATTTGTAATGGCCTAAGAAGTAGGTTTTTTATATAAATTGATCATATATCCATGCAATACTTTCAGCATAGAATATCACAATATGAAGTCATTTATGTGTTTATTTTTTTTTCTTTTGAGTAAAGCATTTGAATATGCTCTGGTGAGCAACAATATGTCCTAAAACTGGTTTTATTTTATTTCTTTATTTTTGGTACCGGGGATTGAACCCAGGGGCACTTTGCCACTGAGCTACATGCTCAGACATTTATATCTTTTTTATTTTGAAACAAGATCTTGCTGAGTTGCTAAGCCTAGCCTCAAACTTACAATCCTCCTTTCTCAGCCTCCCAAGTCACTGGCACGAGTCACTGCACCTGGCTAAAAAAAAATGTTTGTAGATGAGAGTCTTACATGATAAAATAACAGCACCCTACCTCTCCCTCTATGATACGAGCTGCAGGTGACCTCCTGCTCACTAAATTAAGAACATTCTTGAGCCCCAGAACAGCAAGAGACTGAGAAAGGAGGTGAAGGCCAAGGTGGAGACACATGCTGTCTGAACCCTTCGTTCCTGCCTCTTGCAGGGCCTCCCAGTAACTGTCCCCTTCCCTTTGGTCTAGTCAAGCTTCTTAGGTTGCTTTTCTGTCATTTGCCACCAAATGACAAAAATTTCTTGTTAAACTAGAAAACCGAGCTTTGAGAATACATCCCAGGCTCCTGCCTGGCCCAGGAGCTCTGAGAGAGGAAAGCAGGGAAGAGAGCCAAGAGGGACGTCTCTCCTCGCCGATTTGTACACACGTCCGGTGGGGAAAATGAACTTTTGGTCAGCACCTGACATTGCCAGGAGAGCAGACAGAGGAAGAGCCGACAAGGCGGGCCCTGCGCGGGGGTTTTGGGAAAGAGAGCAGAGGGGCTGTACCTGGGGTTCTTTGAGTCACCTCTGGGTCTACCTTTCCAGCTTGCCCCAGTCCCAGCCCCTGCTCAGCTCCCCTGTGGCCCAGGTGGCATTGCCTGGCGGCCGGGCAGGGGCCCAGGCACACACCCTGCTCTTACCCCAGAACTTACTGATGATGGCTGCAGAGGTGACAGGATGGGGGCGGGCAGGACCGCAGTTGTTGAGCCAGGGAGAGCTCTTCGCCTGCAGGAGCTCACTTTGACTCTCAGTCACCAGCCAAGGGCTCTGGAGGAGCCACCCTCCCAACCGAGGAAAGGGCCTCTGGCATTTCTGTGTAGGATTTTTTTTTTTTTTTAAACCAGTGATAACTCACCTATGTCTAGAGCTCTGCCTGCCTGCGGGCACCATCATCTCATTTTCACAGCAACTAAACTTGCTCAGAGAGGTCAAAGGACAGCCCCAGTCACACAGCAGAGAGAGGCAGGTGGAATCCATTCCACAGTGGTGAGTGCGTGTGTTTAAAAACCCACAGGCTGGGGCAGCCCCGTTCTGCTGTGGCTGACCCTTTGCTGTCACCCGGTCCCCTCCCCAAGGCACCCCGTAGGGCAGGCCCCTCCCCGGCTCCCGGTGCGCACTCACCCAGGGCCCCCGCGAACAGCAGAGCGCAGACGGCCAGCTTCATCCTTGGGGGCGCGACAGGGTCCGCACCCCAGCCCGAGTCCCGCTTTCCCAGCCCTGAAGCCGGGTAGGTCCGCCCACTCGGAAAGGTTAGCGGGCCAGGGCGGATCGCCTTCGCCCCTCCCTGCATCCGCCCCCGAGGCAGCGGACGAGCAGCCGTCCGACCCTGTCCAGCCAAGCCTCTGCTAAATGTCTCGGAAACACAGACTCCTGGAGACCGGGGGACATCCTCAGGATGAAACACGGTGGACTCTTCCCCCAGGAAAACGTGCACACAGCTACACAACGTTTCGAACACCATTTTCGGGAATTCTCAGACTCCTTCTCCTAAAGCTTCTACATAGACCATTCTGAGGTCCACCTGGAAGCGCGTCTCATTGGCATTGCCCCTGCAGCCTTCTTGTGTTGTGAGGCTAAAGTCCCGTGAATTGCGGAATCCTGAGAGGGTTGCTTCCTGCTGCAGCTCCACCTTTCTCAGACTTGGGACTTCTGCCTGAATTAAACAAAATTTAAAAAATTCAAAGAACTTCCTATGGAAGTGCAGTAAACATACATAAAACTTCACATAATCTAAAGGTCGGTCGTGATTAATTATCACCAAGTGAACACACTCGCATAAACCATTCGGGTATCAGGAAAAGGAACATCAGCAGAGCCAGGTCCTAACGGTGGGGGCCCTCCAGTCACCGCCCATCTCTTCTCCACAAAGGTGCCTTTTATCTTGGCTTACAGACCCAGGCGATTTCTGAATTTCATGAAGATGGAACTCTACAATATGTACAGTTGTGTATCTGGCTTCTTTCACTCAAGATTACATTTGTGAGATTCATCTGCCAAGTTGTGCCTGGCAAGATCATTCACTTTATTCAGCCTCTCTTCTACTCTATGTGCTGAAGGCTATAAATTTTGTAAAAGAATTTTGTTCTTTCTTTCTTTTATATTTCATAGCCTTGTGGTTATTCATTTCAAAATAGATTCCTTCCGGGTGTGGTGGTCCCAGCCACTGGAGGATGCTGAGGGAGGAAGGAGGATTGTTGGAACCCAGGAATTCTAGGACAGTCAGACTCTATCTCAAAAAAAAAAAAAACATACAAATGAAATATATTCTAATTTCCATGCTGATTTCTTGTTCAACTCGTGATTTATTTAGAAATGTATTATTAAATGCTGGGCATGGTGGCAAATGCCTATAATGCCAACAATTTTGGAGGCTGATGCAGGAGAATTGTATCTTCAAGACCAGCCTCAGCAACACAGCAAGGTCCTATCTCAAGATAAAAAGATTTAGGGGCTGGAGCGGTGGCTCAGTGGTTACAGCGTTTGCCTGGCATGAGCAAGGACGAGAGTTCAAACCCCAACACCGCGTGCACAACGAAGTGTCTGAGGAATGGAAGTTACATGTATGTTCGGAGGAAAAAGAAAATAAACGTGGATCTAAAACTGTCAAAAAAAAGTTAAATGAAAAGCTAAATAAAAATTGCTTCTCTCTTTCTCTGTCCCCTCTTTCAAAAAAAAAAGGTAAAAAATTTTAAAAATCTGAGGATGTGATTCAGTGGTTAAGTGTCCCTGGGTTCAATCTCCACCATTAAAAAAACAAAGCAAAACAAAAAGAAAGAAAGAATATTGTATGATATTCCAGGATTATCCAAGTAACCTACGATAATCGCAAAAGTCCTTTGTAAAATGTGGAAGAGGGAGGCCGATGGTCAGTGACTGAGTGATGCAATGTGAGAAGGACTCTGTCATCGCTGGCTCTGAAGATTGAAGAGGGTAGGGCCACAGCCACGAAAGGCCTACAGCTCTAAAGGTGGAACAGGCAAGAAAACAGATTCTCCTAGAGATGCCCCAGAAGGGAGCAGCACCCTGCGGACACCTGGATTGTAGAGCAGTAAGGCCAGCTTCAGACTTCTGACCTTCAAGACGATAAGCCAACAATAAGTTGTAGTAATTTCTTTCAACAGTAATAGGAAATGAACATACCTGGTATATTCATCAGGGCCTCTCTAAGGCATGGCATTATCTTTGTTTTTATTAGTACATTATAGTTATACATAATATTGGGGTTCATTTTGACATAATTACACGAGCACAGAATAGAAAGCTAGATCCTTTCTTGGTCTAGCTTCCACGTAGGAGAGAAAACATTTGACCCTTGACTTTCTGAGTCTGGTTTATTTGATTTAGCATAGAGTTCTCTAGTTCCATTCATTTACCAGTAAATCTTTCTCTCTCATTCCATGGAACTTCAAGTTGTACCAAGTATGTTTTTTTTTTTAAGAGAGAGAGGGAGAGAGAGAAAGAGAGAATCAACTTCATTTAGTTTTCCATGTGGCTTTCTTCTGTTGCTTCACATGTTCATACCTTTGAGGAAATGGGGTCTACAAGGGCATATGCCACTATTTTCTTGTTCAGTATTCTAATCCTAAACTGGAAAGTAATGCCTGATATAGAATTCAAAAAGATTATCAAAAAGGTGAATGAATGGATGTAAATTTCTCAAAAGAAGGCTGAGCAATCTCTTCTGGAGGCCTGTGGACAAAAAACCAATAGGGTCCTGGGGTGACCTTTCCTCTAAAGTTAATGATCCACTTAGAGCTAACATACCTTAAATTCAACAGGGCCAAAGTACCCCAGAGGAGTGCAAACTCTGAAAACTTCTTGTACAGAGACAAAGTTCTATTGCCAAGAATGCACATCGAAACTCATCTTTCGGGCTCAGGCAGAAATGGCGGAAGAGCAGGTTAGAAGATTGTACTGTGGGAAACCATTTTAAAGACTTTATATCAAGGATACCAGGAAAACTAGAGAATTCTAAATTTGTCATTAACTGTGTACTGGTGTTAAGTGTGGAAGCGTGAAACTGTGTTAAGTGCTTTCAAACATTAATGGATAGGAAGCCCAGAAGGTAGAGGTTATGGCTCATCCCTTTTTCATCCAGGAAGAAAGTGAAGCACAGAGAGGTTCGATAAAGCATTTAGGGGGCTGGAGCCCAGCGGTTACGTGCTTGCTTGGCATGTGCGAGGACACGGGTTCGAACCCCAGCACCATGCATCCAAGTGTGGGAGCAACAAAAGCCACATTAAAAACTAAATAAAATTGATTCTCTCTTTCTCTCTCTCTCACTGTGCCCCTCCCCTAGAAGAAAAAAAAAGCATTGAAATTAGGAACCTGTTTCCATAGCCCATGCTCTTCCCCATGCGGCCTCCGGCATTTGTCCCTGGAACAATTTTACACTTTCCCCCCTCCAAGGTCCCTTCCAATGGCAAAGGCGATTTTTGCAGGTGCAACCCATTTAGAATTGGTTGTGTTGGCGCCAGCTGCAATAAAAGCTGCCAACATCTCAAAGGTTTAGCACAGAAGTTAACTTCGCGCTCACGTGAAGTCCAGCTGGCGGCAGTGCGGGTGACTTGTTGGGATGGAGGTCAGCCGTTGACGCTCACGGCTCCATGCAGTCATTCAGAGATCCAGGATGAGAGGTTTGAACTCGCGTCCTCGTGCAGGCCAGGCAAGCACCATAACTGCGGAGCCAACGCTCCAGCCCCAACCTCTGCCATTTTCAATAGGTGGCTTCTGAGACCGACCAGCTGACACCCACGTGACAGAATTCATGCAAGAAGCACAAGCAGTTTTCATGAACCAGGCCTGGAAACGATAAACGACACTTCCCTTTATTTCTATTGGCCATAATTCAGTCATGGGACCCCCATCTAGATTTAAAAAGGATTCTCTTTGCCCTTTCCTGGCACTTCTGGGAGGGTCTTCCCTTTTAATTATCCTCTCTAGTAACATCTGAAAAGGGTCTCGAGGACTTTGCATTTCTTGAAGCTGTACGGCTTTTTGCTGGCTTCCTGCTTTTCAAACTTGACGATGGTATAACAGTTTGAATACTCTAGGGTTTTTATTTGATTCAGAAAGCAATCATCTCAAAATGCTTATGTCCTTTGGGTCTCCTTGCTTCTAGTTAGTTTCAAGCGGGCCTTTGTCAACCTCACATATCCAAGACAAGGGCGAGGTCAAGGACGAGGTCAAGGGCAAGATCTGACTGATTCCACCAATGAGGATAACATGAGACACTTAGATTTAGACTATTTATAACTTCCGTAGATAGCAGAAAAGAGGAAACCAAAGGTGTCAGCTCCCTGTGTCCCTGTCCCATATACCAAAAACGTGACATTAAAACATGACTGCAGTGTGATTGTGGGAGACTCCAGTGCTAAGCCAAATCTGGACGCAGCTAAGTGCTTTTATATTCTAGGGCCCTATCCAGAGGAGAGTGGGGCAGAAAGCCCCACACATCAAAACCCAGGAGGTGATGAGAAACTTCCTCAGGAAAAACCATCTCATAATGACCAGGCCTCTTAGAGCCTTCTTAGAGGCCTCCCATAAAAATCACAAAGTGTTCAGCCAAGGCACAGATAAGCTGCAATTCAAGCTTTTGTGTATGGGGCTCTGTGGTTGCCAGGAAGCCAGCATAGAGCCAGATCCCCTACCCTGGTGGCCCCACACAGTTCTTTCAGGCCTGATTGCTATCCTTGGCCCCCCATACCGCTCTCTAGTTTGTTTGTAGAGACAACTCAGCCTGGGTGAGAACAGCATGATCTTTAACTGGATCTTTCCCACATTGATGGATAGTAATGAAATTAACAATAAAAATATTTAAAAACATGGACTGGGGATGTGGCTCAGTGGTTGAGCGCCTATGGGTTCAATCCCTGGTACCAAGAGAAAAGAGCTGAGCAGGCTTGATTGTCTCAGTTCGACTTTGCAGGTTAATGCAGACAATAGTTTAAACAAATGTTTTGCCACTCGAAGACTAGTTCTGCAGCAATGAAAATGGTTTATTATTTTCACTTTTATTTATACATGTTCACTTAAGCATTGGAAACTTAAACATAAAATCCCGTAACTTAAAATGAGACTTCCTAGGTGTTTTTTTAAAATTTTGAAACGTTTATATATATATACATAGAAAAGTATAAGAAATATTCATATCTACAGATATAGATATGTTTATAAGTAGATAGATATGTATATAGGTAGATATCTACAGATAAAGATGATATCTGTAGATAAAGATATATACAGAGACATAGATTAACTTTTTTTTTTCTTTTGCAGTTCTAGGAATTGAAGTCAGGGGCACTCTACCACTGAGCTATATCCCCAGCTTTTTATATTTTTTATTTTGAGACAGGGTCTTGCTAAGTTGCTGGCCTTAAACTTGTGATCCTCCTGTTTCAGCCTCGCCAGTCACAGGGATCATGGGCATGTGCCACTGAACCAGACACAAGTCACTCATTTTTTTGTTTTGTTTTTTAAGAAAGAGGGGGCAGAGAGAGAAAGAGAGAGAGAGAGAGAGAGAGAAGCAATTTTTTTTTTATAAAGAGAGAGGGACAGTGAGAGAGATACAGAATCAATTTTTATTTATTTTTTCACATGGCTTTCATTGCTCAGATACTTTGTTGTGTATGTGGTGCTGGGGTTTGAACTCCTGTACTTGGGGTTGGGGATTTAGCTCAGTGACAGAACGCTTGACTAGCACATGCAAGGCCCCAAGTTTGGTCCTCAGCCCTGAAAGAAAAAAAAAAGAAAAAAAATTCAGAAAATAACAATATTCTGAACTCCTGTACTTGTGCATGCCAGGCAAGCGCCGTAACCAACCCGCTACCACTCCCGCCCCTGCCCCCGCCCCATCACTCATATTATTTTTTTTTTAAGAGAGAAAGACAGTGAGAGAGAGAAGGAGAAACAGAGAGAATCAATTTTTATTGAGTTTTTCACGTGGCTTTCATTGCTCTCACACTTAGTTGTGTACGTGGGTGCTGGGGTTTGAACCCGTGTACTTGCCCATGCCGGGCAAGTGTGGTAACCACTGACCCACCGCTCCATCCCTCACTCATATTTTTAAAGTAAATACTTTGTCATGTTTGTTTCCCGTGTTTGTATCCTTTTACAGGCACATGAATGTAAAGATCTCTTTAATTATACCTCAAGGTGGGTCTAGAGTACCTGGTTCTAAGTGACAGAAATGTCCAAGAAAGAGGGAAGTGACCCTAAGTAGTGCCAGGGAGGTGACATGGGGAGGGGGCAGGGGAAGCTTCTCAGGGCCAGTTACAACCATTCCTCATTTTCACCCACATCTTCATAGGTCGCAAACTTCTTATATAGCCACCTTCACCCTTCTCCAAAGGATGGCAATTTCATCATGCATCAGAATCATTAGGAGGACTTATTAAGACGCACAATGCTGGGTCCCAAGAGGTCTCAGCTAGCCCCGGAATGTTCACTTTCCATGGTGAGGCTCTTCATAAGAAGGGAGAACCTGTCCCCTGGTGGTGGTCTGTTCTAAAGAGCAGCTGAACTCCTTGACTAGCAAGTTCAATTTGCTGCAAGTCAAAGGACAGGGTTTATGCTCCTCTTCTGCACAACAGCACCTGTGAATTTCTCTCCTCTTAAGGCTGCTGGTTGGCCCCAGGAGTGCCAGGAAGGGCTCCTGATCTTGGTGCTGACCTTCCTGCAGAGATGAGCAGACCACATGTGACAGCGACAGTGTGCTGTGTCAGGAGGGCAAGCCACGTAGCCCCTGGGCTTCACTTACCCCATCTACTTGACAATAATGCCCACACTACAGGGTTGCTGAGAAGAGTGAATGCAGTGCAAATAGGAGTCCTTTGTCAACTGTGAAGAACCCACTGATATTATTATGACAGCTTCAGGAAAGATTTGCATGTCAACAATGAACTGTGACTTTTTCCCTCCAACTCAAGATAATTTTTTTTTTAATACAGGGGGTTGAACCCAGAGGTGCTTTACCACTGAACCTTATCTCCAGCCCTTTTTATTTATTGAGACAGGAAATTGTTTGGGACCTCGATAAAGTGCTGAGACTGGCCTCAAACTTGTGATCCTCTTGCCTCAACCTCCTGAGTCCCTAGGATTACAGGCAAGAAGCACCACCCCTGGCTTTAGTGATTTTTTGTTTGTTAATGCTATCCTTTCCCACTTCCCATCAATAGATTTCTATCTTTGAGCCCCACTGTTACTGATTCTCATTCACCTTTATTAAAGGAAAAAAAACCCTTCAATGATAATTATAGTACAGCAGACTTTATTCAGGATCAACAGGATAGGTAACAGTCACCAGCAACCATGGCAATGGGATTTTGCCAAGAGACATTGTGCTCAACTCTGAGTACAGCATGATCAAGTGGGAATTTTAGTCAAGGAGCAGAGTGGGGGTCTTTGGTTAGTAACTTAATAATGAAGTCTTAGTAATTTTCTAAAAGGTAACATCAGGAGTATGGGGGACTCTGGCTAAACCAACCCTACAGGAGTCTTACTGAAGACAGAATGATCAGACATCACATGGGGATGTTGGAGGACGAGAAACCTGATTACAATCAAGGGTGCAAGAATCTGATTTTACAAGAAAATGCACAGATAAGCCTAGGAGAAGGTTCAGTAGCCTGAAGAAACTTTTGCCAAGTAAAGAATCTGTCACCTCCCAGGGGTATAAATGCACACTTACATCCAATCTGTTCATTAGTTTAGGATCTAAAAACAACGACGGTACCGAGCATTTAACATTCACATCACTCAATCCAAAGTCATCTTCTCAATTTCAATAGTAAAGAAAAAAAACGAGAAGACACATGTAGCAATTTATCTTTGGCTTTCAATGGGCTGAGGTTTTACAAAGCCATTTTTAACTTCTTTCCGTCTGCTCTTTGCCATCTGAACATTAGATTCCGTCCCCAAATCCTCCCAATACTCAGGCAAATGCACAGAAAGAAAATGGAGATAAGGAGACAGGAGCCAGAAACCACTGCAGATCTTGGCAAAGATCCCTCCGCATTAGCCCAGTCATTCAGGCCATCCAGATATCTTTCTTTCCCTCAGACCTTTTGGCTGTGGTAGCCAGTGATAATACTCCTGCTATGCTGGAGGAAAATCAACCCATGGCGTCTGGAAGACCTTGACGCAGTCTTAATTCGAACACTTACTGCATGACCTTAAACCAATCACATAACTTCTCTCAGCCTCGGTTTTTACATCTCTAAAGTGGAGACACCACTGTGTGCTTTGGCAAGTGGAGTTTGCAAAATCCTATCAAGCACGTTGAGTTGTTTGGGATGGTAGTCCGCGGTTTCTGGGACCCTGCCTGGCAGTGGAGCTCCTCCTTTCAGCCCTTAGTTTATTTTGAAGGTGTAGGATCCCCACTAAAGGGACACTCCTAGGCTGGAGCCCTGTGGTTACAGCGCTTGCCTGGCAAGCTTGAGGACACGAGTTCAAACCCCAGCACCACGTACACAACGACGTGTCAGAGCAGCGAAGGCCACATGAAAAACTAAATAAAATTGCTTCTCTCTCTTAAAAAAGAAAAAAAGGGACACTCCTGGCCGGCGACCCCTGCCTCGAAACCGGGGGCACCTGCAGAGTTCGGGCCGACTGCCCTTCCGAGCCTTAACGAGCCGCGAAGCGGACTCCGCAGCGGACTCCGCAGCGGACTCCGCACCTCCCGCGAACTGCTCCCGGGCACCGCCCACTCCCACCGCGCAAGACCCCGCCCCCCGCCGCAGTTGCGGATGGCGTCACTTCCGCCGGAAAAGGGAGTGCGTCCGCGCAGTTGGCGCGAAAGTCGGTTCCCGGCCTCGGAGATTTCCGGGTTCTCCAGTGTTTGCTTGGGCCTGGGGGCGCCGCCGGGTGGGGGGGCTGTGCGCCGGGCTGGCGCCCGACCCCAGCCTCTGTCCTGCGGGCTGCGCGCCCCCCCACTCGCTGCCCGAAGACCCCCAGGCTCCATCGAGGTGAGTGAGGACCCAACTCCCTCCCCGCCGCTTCTGGGGGTCTCCACACCGCTCCTGCGGCCTTCTGGGTCCCTGGTTTCCCGCCCTCGTAACCGGCCCTGGGACTCGCGGGTGGGTCTTTGAGGCCAGAAGGAACGCGGCTGCGGTGTTCCGTGAGCGAGGCCTTTCCGTGGGAGCTGGGGAACGGGAGCAGACAACCCCTGGAAGGCACGACCTTGCCACCCGCGCACTGTTTATTTATATTTAAAATCTGTTCGCTTAGGGATGAACAAACCTCGCGGGCCGTGGGTCCCGGCAGCCACAGATGCGGTCTGTGTATCCTTAAGCCAAGTGCAATTCAGTGTCCACTGGCTGAGGAGCCCGTAGCAAGGGCCCTCACTGTATTCAGTTTAGGGACATTTCGTTCTCGGATTCGCAAGGAATTAGCGTTGTCATTTTTTTTCCTTGACTTTGCCCACATTCCAGGGTTTCTTGCAAACGTCATGGATGAATTCTTGAGCAAGGCCTGAATGTCTATCCTTAGGCATTCTTGTCTGCACAGAAAAACATAGGTGCGTTGTACATTTCAACTTCCTACGATATGTATTTTCGTTCTTGTTAATGGTTCCTTTATTTTGACAGTTCAAAAATGTCCAGAAATGACAAAGAACCGTTTTATGTGAAGTTTTTAAAGTCTTCAGACAATTCCGAATGTTTTTTTAAAGCTCTTGAGGTAAGAATAGTTGAAAAAAGACTTGTCTAATTCTGCGAATTCATTTGCTTGTTTTTTAAGGTTTTTGATTTGTTGGGCTTTATCTTAGAAATAATTTTCATATTTTGCTGCAGTCTGTGCTAATAAAGACAAATCATTGTTACATGATTTTGAATTGATGTAAGTATATCATGATTATGTATTTTGATGGGCATGAAATATATTATGACATTTTGGTTGAATGTGGCTGATGTGAAGTTCTTTTTTTTTTTTAAAGAGAGAAGGAC
>PVKS010034840.1:0-20563 GCA_004027875.1 Aplodontia rufa
CAGGTATCCTAGGCAAGGTTCCCCCCTGTTTGTGTAAAAATTCATACATTTTGAGGTTATTATTAATTTTAGCCATCTAAAATACTGTTTCTGATTGTATTCTAGATTCCACAAATGAGCCCTTGAGTCTCTAACATTGGGATACTTCACTTAGCATAATTCTTTCCATCTCCATCCATTTGGCTTCAAAAGCCATACTATCATTTTCTCTAATGGCCGAGTAGTATTCTATTGTATATATGTAACAAAGTTTTTGAATCCACTCATTCAGTGTGGGACATCTGGGTTGGTTCCATAGTCTAAATATGATAAATTGAACTACTATAAACATTGATGGAACCGTATCTCTATTATGCTGATTCTAACTCTTGGGAAAATAACCAGAAGTAGGATAGCTGTGTCATAAAGTGGTTCCAGTCCTAATTTTTTGAGGAGTCTCCATGCTGCTCTCCAGAGTGGCTGAACCAGTTTGTAGTCCCACCAGCAATGTGACAGTATTCCTCTTTTCCCACAGCCTCTCCAGCATCTGTCGTTGTTCGTATTCTTCATTTTTGCCACTCTAGCAGGAGTAAGATGGAATCTTGTTGAAGTTTTGATTTGCATTTCTCTTATTGCTAGTGATGTAGAGCATTTTCTCATATATTTATGGGATTTCTGAACTTCCTCTGATGAGAAGTTCTTTTTTTAGATCTGTAGCCCATTTATTGATTAGATTATTTGTGCTTCTGGTATTTAGTTTTTTGAGTTCTTTGTATATTCTAGAAATTAGCTTTCTGTCTGAGGTGTAGTAGGCAAAGATTTTCTTCCATTCTATTGGGTCTTTCTTGACACTCTTGACTAATTCTTTAGCTGTGTAAAAGCTTTTTAGTTTAATTGCATCCCATTCATTTATTCTTGACTTTACTTCTTGCACCATGGGAGTTTTGTTAAGGAAGGTGCCACTGTCCCCTATGTCCTGTAGTGTTGATCCTATTTCTTTTTCAAGTAAATTTAAAGTTGCTGACTTAATATCCAGATCTTTGACCCATTTTGATTTAATTTTTGTGTAGGGAGAAAGGTAAGGATCCAGCTTCAGTTGTCTACACATGGCTGTCCAATTTGTCCAACACCATTTGTTGAACAGGCTATCTTTCTTCCACTCTATGCTTTTGCCCCCTTTATCAAATATCAGATAGTTAAGGTATGGGGGTTTATCTCAGACTCCTCTATTCTATTCCAATGGTCTTCAGTTCTGTTTTGATACCAACACCATGCTGTTTTGTTGCTATGGCCCTATAGTATAATTTCAGGTCAGGAATTGAGATACCCCCTGCTTCTTCCTTCTTGCTGAGTAATGTTTTAGTTAATCTGGGTCTTCTATTATTCCATACAAACTTGAGAATTGCTTTTTCTATATCCGTGAAGAATGCCATTGGTATCTTGATGGGGACTGCATTAAATCTGTGTAGGGCTTTGGGTAGAATGGCCATTTTGATTATATTGATTCTGCCTAACCATGAACATGGAATGATTTTCCATCTACTCAAGTCTTCTTCAATTTATGTTTTAAGTGTTTGATAGTTTTTGTTGTACAGTTCCTTAATATCCTTTGTAAGGTTGATGCCCAAGTATTTTATTTTTTTGGAGGAGATGGTGAACTGGATAGATTTCCTGATTTCTTCTTCTGCAGACTTGTTACTGGAGTAAAGGAAAGCTAGCAATTTTTTGGTGTTGATCTTACAGCGAGCCACTTCACTGAAATTGCCTATAAACTCTAGAAGTCTTATGGTCAAGCTTATTGGGTCTTCTAGGTATAGAATCATGTCATAAGCAAATAGAGACAACTTGACTTCCTCTTTTCGTATATGAATTCCTTTGATTTTCTTCTCTTGTCTGATAGCTCTGGCAAGGGTTTCAAGGACTATATTGAATAAGAGTGGTGAAGGTGGACAACCTTGTCTTGTTCCTGACTTCAGTGGAAATGCTTTCAGTCTTTCTCCATTGAGCATAATGTTGGCTATGAGTCTGTCATAGATGGATCTTACATAGTTAAAGTATCTTCCCTTGATCCCTATTTTCTCCAGGGTTTTGAGCATAAAGGGGTGTTGAATTTTATCAAAGGCCTTTTTTGCAACAATTGAGATGGTTATATGATTTGTATTTTTAATTATTTTTAAATGGTGAATTACATTTATTGACTTGTGTATGTTGAACCAGCCCTGTTTTCCTGGAATGAAGCCCACTTGATAATGATATATTATCTTTTAAATGAACTTTTGTATCCAATTAGCTAGAATTTTATTAAGGATTTTTGCATCTATGTTCATCAGGGAAATTGGTCTACAGTTTTCTTGACATGTCTTTGTTGGATTTTGGTATCAGTGTAATATTTGCTTTATAAAAATTGTTTGGGAGTGCTCCCACCCATCAGTTTCATGGAAGAGCTTATAGAGGATCAGTGTTAACTGTTATTTGAAAATTTGGTAGAATTCTGTGGTATTCTGGGCTTTTATTCTTGGAAGAGCTTTGATGGCAGCTTTGATTTCACTATCTGAGATAGGATGGTTTAGATTTTCAATATCCTCCTGTGTTAATGTGGGGATGTCATATGTGTCCAAGTATCTGTCCATATCCTCCAGATTATCAAACTTGGCAGAGTATAAATTTTCAAAATAGGTTCTGATAATCTTCTGGATTTTTGTTGAGTCTGTGGTGATATCTCCATTTTTGTCTTTGATTTTGTTGATTTGCTTCGCTTCATTCTTCCTTTTGGTGAGGTTGGCAAGAGGTCTGTTGATCTTGCTTATTTTTTCAAAGAACCAACTCTTTGTTTTGTTGATAATTTGTATGTTTTATTGTTCTCAGTTTCGTTGATTTCAGCTCTGATTTTAGTTATTTCCTGTCTTCTGTTAGCTTTGATATTGAATAGTTCCTCTTTATGCAGGCTTTTGAATTATAGCATAAGAGTATTTATTTGGGCGCTTTCTAGATTTTCGATGTATGCACTCAGTATTATAAATTTACCTCTTTAGAATGCCTTCATACTATCCCAGAGATTTTGGTATGTTGTTTCTCATTGTCATTCATTTCCAAGAATTTCTTGATTTCTGCTCTCATTGCCTCTTTTATCCATCCGTTGTTTAAGAGGGAATTATTCAATTTCCAAGTATTTGAGTAGTTTCTGTTTTTTCTCTTGTTGATTGCTAAAGTGATAGCATTGTGGTCTGACTGGATAAATGGGACTATATCCACTTTTTTGTATTTGTTAAGATTACCTCGGTGAAGTAGAATGTGGTCTGTTTTAGAAAAGAATCCATGAGCCACTGAGAAGAGGGTAAATTCAGGCAAGTTAGGATGGAATATTCTGTAGATGTCTGTTAAGCCCAATTGATTAATAGAGTTGTTCAGATTGGAGGTGTCTTTATTGATTTTTTGTTTTGATGCTCTGTCTAGTGTTGATAATGGTGCATTAAAGTCCCCCAATATTATTTTGTTGAGATCAATGAGGAGTTTAATGTCCCTGAGTATTTTTTCCATACATATGGGGGGTTATAATTGGGGGCATAAATGTTAATTATCTTTATATCTTCTTGGTGAACTGTCCCTTTTAGTATGATGAAGTGTCCCTGTTTGTCCTTTCTGACTAGTTTTAGATGGAAATTAATTTTATCAGATATTAGGATCACCATGCCAGCTTGCTTTTTGGGCCACAGGCCTGGTAGACACTTTGCCAATCTTTTACTTTAGTCTGTGTCTATTTTTGAGTGTGAGGTGTGTCTCCTGTAGATAACATATTGTTGGATTTTGTTTTTTGATACAGTGAGACAATCTGTATCTTTTAATTGGGGAGTTAGACCATTGACATTCAGAATTAGAATAGATATGGGAAACTGAATCTCAAACTTTGTGACTATTACAGAGTTTTGAGCCATCTTGGGAATCATTTGGTGTGTAGTGTGGTTATTGACTTGCCCTTATTAAGGGTTTAGGGTATTATTAGCATTTTCTTCTGAATGAAGAATCTCCTTGAGAATATTCTGAAATACAGGATTTGTGTTCATGTATCTTGCTAACTTGAGTTTATCATTGAAGTATTTAATTTCCCCAACACATTTAAAGCTGAGTTTTGCAGGGTATATTATTTTGTATTGAAAATTTTTATCTTTCAAGGCTTGAAAAACATTGTTCCAAGCTATTCTGGACTTTTCATTGTTTGATTTGAAAAATCCATAGTGATCCTAATTGGTTTGCCTCTGATGTTATTTGGGGCTTTTCTCTAGCTGTCTTTAGAATTATCTCTTTAATTTTCCATTATTCATTTTGTATATGATATGTCTTGTTGAATTTCTCATTTGATGCGGCCAGTTTGGTGTTCTATAAGCATCTTGGATGTGATATTTTGGATCTATTATAAAGCTAGGGAAATTCTCCTTTATGATTTTGCTTAAAAGATTCTTAATGCCTCTTGTTTGTTGTTTGGAGTTTTCATCCAGTCCAATGACTCTCAGGTTATTTCTCCTCATCTTGTCAGCTATTATTTGGAAGTTCTTGTCATGTATTGTAACTTTCTTCTCTTGTCTATCCTCCTTAAACTCAACATTGCTTAGCCTATCTTTGTTATCTGATGTACATTCTTCAAGAGCTGAATTTCTATTTTCAGTGGAGTTTACTCTGGTATTAGTATCTTCCAGTGAAGATTTGATTTGGTTGACAGTGTTTTTCAATTCTGATAGCTCTGCTACATCTCTTTTCAGGGCATCTAATTCTTTATAAAGCTGATCTTTCATCTCATGGAATTGCTCCATTATTTCCTTATAAAAGTTGTCTCTCATCACTTGAAATTGTTCCCTGATCTCTTTCCTTAATTCTTCTTTCAACTGCTTGATTGAGTTACTAATCATAATGTTGATACAATTTCTTTGGTTTTCATCTATGACCCCGAACATGGAGTCCTTGGATGAGGAGCTGTGATGTTGAGGAGGGGAGTTATCTCCCCTTTTCCTCATTTTCAGAAACAGGGGGTGTGTCTTGAAGACCTACAGTGAATATTCTTCTTTTTTTTTTTTTAAGATAGAAGGACAGTGAGAGAGAAAGAGAGAAACAATTTTTTCTTATTGAGTTTTTCACATGGCTTTCATTGTTCAGTTGTGTATGTGGGTCTGGGATTTGAACCTGTGTACTTGTGCATGCTGGGCAAGCGCCATAACCACTAAGCCACCACTCCAGCTGTGAGTATTATTCTTGTAGGGGTAATTGGAGCTTCTTATGGCTTTGCTTCATTGGGATGGGGTGCTATTTTGGCATCTTAGCCCTATAGCTGCAAATCCAATCAATGAGGAATTGAGAGCCTATCTGTGCATATAGTAGACAGTTTCAACTAAAACAGTTATGATGATGATTAGCACCTGTAGGAGCAGATTTCTTTGAGAGAGTTCTCATGATATATTATGATAGCAAGCAAGTACCTGTTTTGGAGAATGTCCCTTTCTTCAGTTAGCAGGGCCTCTGTAAATGGGGAGAAGAAATGAATAGAAGGCCAAGAAGGTGAATTGGGGAGGTAGATTAGAACTCCTGACTTAGAATAAAGAGGAACAGGGTTGAGGGAGGTGTAGGTTATTCATTTAGGAATAAGGAAAACATAATAATGGGATGTGGGTGGGGTAAAGACTTTGGTCGAGGATGAGAGAGAACAGCATATATTTTAGGAATTGCCAGACTACAGGGGAAGAAGAGGTCAGTATGGGGCGTGGTTCTCCTCGACCAAAGGAGACTGAGGGCTATTTTGCTATCATGAAGTATTTTCCTGGTCAGACCCCAATGCTATAGAGACAGCAGTCGAGTTCAAGAAGACCCAGAGTCAGTAGAAGCCAACCACCAATACATACACACTAAAAAATATGTACATCCGTGAACACCAAATTCAGTAATAACAGTAAAGCAAAAAAGGATTAAAAAATAAAAAAATAAAAAGTTAAAAGTTAAACAGGTTAAAAATACTTGGTGGCAGCAGGATCCCCATTTAAAAAAAAAAAAACTAGTTGGGAAAGTTCTGGGTTTTTTGCCCCCTAGGTCAGTGTGTACTGTGGGGGAATGTGTTCATATCTGCCATCTAGCTGGGGACTCTTCCCAGTTGAGCTTATAGGGGGAGACGTAGTTTGGTAATCTCTGGTGGCCTGGGTTTTCCTAGAGAATCTCCTTAAAATTTTCTGTTGCAGAGGAGTAGAAGATCCTGCCCTCTCCCGCTTCTTATGAGAATAGAGTTCAGCACCCCCTGAGATGCACTCCTGGGCTGATTATTTTCTGCCTGACCAAACTCCTGATCTTTTTAAGCCAGGGACCCAGAAGCTGTAGGCAGTCTAGTAGATCCTAGTGTAGATGTGTGGGACTCTGACCGATCCAAGGAGAATGCCCATACTGAAGCTCGCTTCCCTGGGATCACTGATGACCCACTCTGGATGTCTTATGACCTTCAGAGGCCCCAAGAGCTTGTGGGGTTGTCACAGTCCCAGCAAGGGAAGATGCTTGTGAGGGAGGCTCCAGGCTACCTGGGCCAGTGTTTATGTGGTTCTCAATTGCAACCACTAGGGGGCACCCACCTGAAGCCCTCAGGACCTGTGGAGCTTTGGCTATGCATAGAGCTCAGAGGCTGAAGGAAAGCCCAGGCTGCCCCTTTTATTCAAAGTTTCCTGAGGCTGATGCCAGACCCTGTATTGTTAGAGAGTTACAGGCAGCTTTTGAAGAGACTGAGGCAGGTGGCCCCCTTGGGAAGAATATGCTCTACTGTGCTGAGTTCTGTTCACAGACTCCTCCTGTTCAGGTGTGTAAGAGGGCAGGCAGGGGGCTACCACTTGTACCTCCCACTAGCTGGAGAGGGGATTCGCAGACCCTCGCAGACCCACACAGCCCCGTGGGCAGACGGCCAGGTCATGGAGCACTAAAATCTGTTTTTCTCTCCATGGAGACTGAGGTCCCTGTTCATGCGTAAATGTTGGGCCTGGTTTCACTTTTGTTGAGTGAGTGACCAGCCCCGCCCTCAGGGAAACCTCAAAATGGTGGGCGGGGCCAGCTGGTTGCTGCATGAACAATTAGAGGTTCAGTATTACGAGCAATTAAGTCCCAGAGCTACAGAATCAGCTCTTGCAAACTGTAAGTTAGAAGGTGTTCCCCACTGCGACCAGGTTAGACTTACCAGCTTAGAATACTTGTGCCATCTCCTCCCCTTCGGGATATTTCCCATCCCTGACTGTGGAGCCGATTGAGCCGGCGTGACAAACTCGCTGTTTAGATTCGTGAATGCAAAGCTCTTTTCCTTTGGTGTTAAAAAATTAGGGGGAAGGTAATGATCCCACACACCAAGAGCCTAGTCCTACTGTTGGATATCGCCTCCCACTCCTGCAGCGTGAAGTATTACTCAGGATCATCTCAGGATCACTGGTGGTGGGGTGGTTGCCATGTTCCATCTCCCTGTGTTCTTACTTTTTATGAATTCAGAAAACTTTATATATTTTGCTTAAAAATACTTTCATACTTAAGTCATAACAAAACAGTTGTGAAAAAGTTTAGAAATTTTGCATTGCATATTGACTTCCCTTTAATTCTCCTGAAAATGTTAAATTTTCTAGGTGTATGATATGGAATAGATACACTATTTAATTTTTTGCATATATGTAGTAAATATAATATTAATATAGTATTTCTATGTAATATATAGTTAATATGGGTGTATCACATCATTTATTAACTAGTCCATTATTTCCATGTACTGCTGTCTTACAAAATGAGCTTAGCAGTAGTCCTTTTTTATTAACTAGAATTTTTTAAAATGGAAAGTTTTAGATTAAAAAATTATATTTCTAGAACATCAGAGTTACTCAAGGCTTTCATTCAGTGAGCCGGGCGGGGCATGGGAGCAGCCCTAGCAAGGCAGACCTGGCCACCAGTACTCTGATCTGTATTTGTAGTAGTTTTCCCACACATATGTGTCTTTATTTGTGTTTTGCTTTGAATCAATTTCTAGAGACTTGCAGCAGTTGATTTTTGACAACTTACAGCTAGAAGTCTTACTTGCATAATCTTTTTTAAAGGCTTCTTACGTTGCTCCTTTCTACTTTTTAGGTGAGATGATTTGCTTATTATTTATGAGACTTTATTTTGCATCCAAGGGTATGCTCTTGCTCCCAGTTCTGCCTCACTTGTGTATGTCATGTGATACATGGCATTATCGTTTATTTTAAACATTTTCTAAAATCCATTATAATTTTTTTGTTTTCTCAATGCTAAGGAAATGCTCCTATGTTTTTTTGCTAATATCTGCTCATCATTGATTTCTAACTTAATTCCAATATGGCAAATGGTAACTTTTTGACAATATTCCATATGTATTTGAAAAGTAAAGAATGCTTAGTCCCCAAATGTATGCAATAGTCTATATACGTTCATTATTGTTAAGTTTGTTAACTCAACTGTATCCTTTTGGCTTGTATTTTGCTTTCTGATAAACAAAGAGAAGTATGTGAACATCTTATAGTATCATTTCTTCTATATTGGTTTTTACAATATGTGATATATACTGTAGACCATGTCATTAGGTGTGTATGAAAATCGAATCTTGCTATTTTGTAGCAACCATTAACATCTCTAGTATTATGTTTTGTCTTAAAGTCCACTTTCCATTCAGTTGGTATATTGTGTGTGCATGTGTGTGTGTGTATGTGCACGTATGTGTGTACATTTGTGTGTGTTTACATATGGATAATATTTGCTTGGTATATTATCATGAGTTTTCTATTTGTTTTTTTAATATACTTTTTCCTCGTTTCTACATTCTTTTTCTTGGATCTGTTTTTTTCATTCCTTATATTCTCTTTTTACTGCTTTGAATTCAGGTACTCCTGGTATATCATTTTGGTGTTTATCCTAGCTATTTTAACATAATATTTATTAGGCTTAACTCAGTCTATTTATTAGGCTTAACTCAGTCTAAAATTAATAAATACTGTTACTGTTTATTTTTTCTTTTCTTTTTTTTTAATAAAGAGAGAGGGATAGTGAGATACACAGAAAGAAAGAGAGAATCAACTTTTATTCAGTTTTTCATGTGGTCTTCTCTGCTCTGAGACTTCATTGTGTATGTGGTGCTGGGGTTCGAACCTGCGTACTCGTGCACGCCAGGCAAGTGCTGTAAATGCTGAGCCACTGCTCCAGCCCCCGGTTACTATTTCTTAGTAATAACAGGACGTTAAATCATTCTAGTGCATTTAATTTACCCACTATTTTTATGCTTAGGCTCCAGCTAATCCAGGATTTAAATTTTGTGTTCTGTTTCACTCCTAGGATTTTTTAAAAAGCATAGAGCATGCATAATATTTTTCTTCTTTTCAACCATTTTCAACAGTTTGGATAGCAACTGTGTACTTTCCAAGGGAATGAAGAAAAACTTGTTCTGAACTCCCACCAGCAGTGCTCAGCTCCAAAGGACAACAGGTGACCAGTTCAATTCTGTTGTGTTTATTAACTTGCCTTTCCCATTTGCTTGCCTATTTCCTCTCTCTTTAGTCTTTCCTGTGGTGAACTTTCTTTACTCTCTTGAAGTTTTTATGATACAACCTTCTGGAAGGAGTTTTTAAGTGGCATTCTAGAAAATACATTAGCTCTTTCAAGACCTGAAACCTTTTTGAAAGCACTAATTATACATCACAGACACTGCTTCTATTGCAAGGATGATCATGGTAATAATTTCATTTTTCCTTTGAACTGTTCCTCAAGCTAATTATTTTAGGTTAGTTGACATATCTAGGTCTTGTTAACAGAATGGCACACATAAAATGAGCATTTAAAGTACAGTCTTGATTTCCAACTTTTTGACCCTGCCCCCTGCACCAACATTTATTGCTGATTTCAGCTCTCACAAACATCTGAGTACGTCCTGCTTTCCAACCCACAGGGCCTCTCAGCTCTTGAATTCTATGTCCAAATGCTTCCACAAAATCCACATTATGAGACATGGTGCTGAGTGTCACATCTTCACTTATTCTAGCAAATAAAGTATTGTCCAGATGCCGCCAACAACACTTTCAAATGCCAATCGGGAAATGCAAAAGCCAACTATGGCATTTTTCTGGGACTCACAAGAAGTTAAAGCATCTTGTAACTATACATCAACAATGACAAGGGAGACAAAGTTGTAAAAAAGAAAAGTCCTTATAGAAACAAGGTGTGCTTCTGATATATATATTTTTTTAATTTTTAAAGAGCGAGAGGGAGAGAGGCGGGGGAGGGAAGTGACTTTATTTAGTTTTTCATCTCGGCTTGTTGCTTTGACACTTAGTTGTGTGCATGGTGCTGGAGTTTGAATCTGCGTCCTTATGCATGCCAGGCAAGAGCCATATCACTGAGCCACTGCTCCAGCCCACTGATTCGACTTTTAAAATTAATCCACAAAGTAGGAGGATGGAGGGGAAAAAAATCTTTGGAAAATTACTCTAATATTTGTAAGTTTTAGTAAAACATAATGTGTACATTCTGTTATACAGTTAAAGCTCAAGGGATCATAGTTTGATCTGATTTCTTCTTAACCACCTTCTATCAATACTTTCTAAAACTCCTGTAGTTAAAATAACTGATTGTGTTGATCCAATCTGTCTACTAAAAAGAATGTGTCTTCTTCATTCAAGTCCATATTTATGTCTTTGTGTTTAAGTGTGTTGCTAGAAGGTTACATGTACTTTTAGAAACTTCTGACATTAAAAGTTTAATGCCATCAATTAATAATCATAGTAAGAGCAAGTCGTTTTGTGAAGCTCTTTTGGTGTGAGGTAGAGTATTTTGCATATGTAACTTATTTTACACTTACAACTCTATATCCCCAACAAATAAACAAAGTTAGCAAAGAAGTTGTTGTTTTCTGGTAGTTGAGTAGTAGACCTAGAACTTGAACCAGGTGACCTGGCCCCCAGAGTTCAGGTTCTTACCCTGTCTTACATTGCTTACGGACATTTTAAATTCCTTATGGAAGAAGTCATAATCTATCCTTCTTTAAGAACCTGCTTACCTTCTTTAAGAATTTGCCAGTTCTTCCCCAGATCAGGCCCTCGTTACTCCACCCCGCACTGCTGAGTCTTCTCTTGCCCACTTCCATCTTTCCGGGGTCTGAATTCTAGAGTGCTTTCTTCATTCAGTAATATTGGTATGATAGAATCTATTCAAACATTATCTGCATTTTTGTCTAACATGGGCCTGTTTTCTACTGAAAGTACAGGCATTTGGAAATGAGAGGCTATGTCTTACATTTTAATATTGATACAGATCGCTAGCACAAACCTATTGCCTAGGAATATTGATAGAAAGCAGGTGAACAATAATTGGAGATTAAGGGTAGAAATTTTATCTGAATACCCAGAAATGTTCAGCTTAAAAAGAAGATGAGAATGAAAAAAGGAAAAAGAAAAAACTAGCTTCCAGGTAGAAGCATTTCAGGGCAGAAAAGTAGTAGGTAGGGACAAAGCTGTATGTGAATTGTCCCCTTGGATAGTATTTTCTCTAGTGTGTATGTTATGTCCACATACTTACTTATTCTGACAATAAAGAATTTTTTTTATGAACTCAGGAAGACCAATCTGACATATTGCTGTCATAAACAACTGCTGTGAAGATGAGTAGAAGGATCTGTAGGAGAATCGCTACATTCTAAGGTCAAAATCACAAGGAAAATCCAAAATTCTTGGAAAAGACAATCAAATTAGTTAATTTATTATGTACCATCCACCCCTTTGTTCCCAGAGAATCCTCCCATAGAGCTGGAAGTTAGCTGAGTGAGTCTCTTGGCAATAGAAGGAGACTCTATTATAATGACCTTTTAAAACATTGTACTAGGTAAAGTAAGGTGGAAGCTTCTTTTAAATGAAAAAAAAAATTGAGCATCTGAAAGATCCTGGCTGTGTTTGGAGGACTGATGTAAACATTTGGTCAAACACAAAAGTCACACACAAGGTTTTCCATAGATGATGTAAGGTTTTTGTTTGATATACATTTTAATACATTAATAGTATATTTCAAATAAATTCAATTGAACGAAACATCTGCTTTTCTTGTAATCTAATATTCTTCTGTAAGTCACATTGATATGTGGTATTAAAGTGTTTGCTTTTTCTCTGATAATGTTGTGTGTTTCTCTATCCAGATTTTCCATTTAATTTTGCTGTTTTATTCTCTAAATTATTGTGAAGCAATTTTAAGCAAGTTTCTCTCTCACTCAATCTCCTGGAAAAGTGTTGTTTCAGATGTAGTTCACTAATTTCCTTCATAGTCTAATTAGTAGCTGTCATGAGATTAATCTGAAATTACCTGGAAAGATTTCACAGAACAGTTTTCACAAACATAAACTTTCAGCAAAGTAATGTTTTGCTTTGAATTATTTTTTAACTCATATGTCATGTTAAGATTCTCATTGTAGTTCCCACAGAATTGCTTCATAATGTCTCAAAATTTAATACAAAAATATTTCCTTCAAAGCAGTTTACCTTAGCCCTAGCCAGTGAATAACTGGATTCTTGACTGTTTGGCAGGTCTATATGGATATCATTTGAATACCTGAGGCTTCCATTGCTCCATGACATGGGCTTTAAAGTCATTCAAATAAATCCTTTTTTTTTCTATGTACACTGTACAATTTCCTGATTATGTTTTGGGTCCTAAATAGATTTTCAAACAATGAATGACCTTGTGTATTGTGTTCCATTTTTTTAAGAGAGAGAGAATCAATTTCTATTTCACTTTTTTTAAATGTGGCTTTCATTGCTCCAATACTTTGTTGTATATATGGTGCTAGGGTTCTAACCTGTGTCCTTGTGCATGCCAGGCAAGTGCTATAAACCTCTGAACCACTGCTCCAGCCCTCCCGTTTTTCTCATTGGCATTTTGGAGGACACAACAGTCTTTTGGGTATTTGATTAACATAAGGAAATGATGTTACCCCTTAGAAAGTGATGAACTCTGGGTACACTGACAAAATAACAATTTTAGACTTCAGAAACTACTGCACCAAGGAAATGTGCTAAAAAACTCATGTATAAACCAATTTAATTTCCCTGCTCTTCCAGCATTGTTCCTTCATTTACCAATTCCATACGAGCTAATTTGAATTTGTAAAATTATTCTTTTTTATTTTAGATGGCATTAGCAGATATTTTATTAATAATGAAAAAGGACTAAGGTATATGATGGATTTATTGGGTGCTCAGCTTACTAATTTGTCTTGTTTACAAACTACTTCTGAAACCAATTGATTTTGGAATGGAAATCTCTTATTCTTGTAAGTTCCTTAAAGAGACTGACATCTGTTTGGATTCCCTGATACACTGTGTTTTGACCTAATAGGTTCTATGTTCTTGATTAATAACTGCCCCCACACACACATAACTATAATTAGAAATAAGCATTTAAACCTAATTTCTCTAACTCAGTTGCTTTTTTGAACTGACATTCTGAATATTTCTTTTCCAACAAGGACAAAATTATGGACATAGATTGATGGATGTTTACATTCAGTAAATTGTGGAAGCAAAAACTACACAATTATCAATACATTATGTTTTACTAAGCCTGTTATTATTCTGGTTAGAAGTGAAATGCAGCTGCTAAAAGGAACTGTGCGTGGTATACCACCACTTCTGTCATTGTGGATCTGAGGCAGGCGGGGAGGGAAAAAAAATGAATAATTCCAAGCAATTCTAAGCATTTCCATGATTCCACCCTAGGAGATTTAAAAATACTGATCACAAAGGAAATAAGTAGTAGCTATTTAGAACAGAGAATGTCTCTGTGTGTGGGATCAAGCTCACTGCTAGTGCTCAACAGGCATATGGTGCCTGTGTGGGTAAGTAACCCATCAGAGAATTGAGTGTCTTCACACTTCATGCATTGGGGAAATCTGTTGCAAGGGTCTGTGTGTTGCTGGTGATCATGTTGCTAAGACCATTTTACTCTGCAAACAATTAGAATAAGAAAATGTTTCTTCTATTTTCCAGGAGAATACCAACAAAGTGGTCCCCAAGGGTCTCTCACAAGTTATGTGTAACTCAAAATTTTTTAACATTGAGGAAAAGGAGAACACAGGACATACCTTTTTATAATGTAAGGATTTTGTGCATATGGGGTGTGTATGTGTGTGTGAGTGTGTGTGAGTGTGTGTGTGTGTGTGTGTGTGTGTGTCTGTGTGTATTCCTCAGAAGCTTCTTCACACAAAGAGAACTTGATGTTATAAGGAGGTTTTCTCCCAGGGAAAGGGATATTGCTTTAGGAAACAGGTAAAAGTCATCCAGGAAGCATCACTAATGAGCAAGAAGTCTAATAAAGAGTTGACACATTCTTTTCTACAGAGGGTCTGATTGTAAAGGAGAGCAACTGGAGAGAGGTATATTTCCAGGAACATGCTGGGCTAAAGAGCAAGGGAGCTCAGCATTCCAAATACTTGGTGGTACTGTAGTGATTAGCCACATGTAGCCAACATTTTTTATTTGCCAGATGTGATGAAAAATTTAACACTAATTATAATAAATAATAAAGACACTGAAAATTGGAGTCCAAGCTTGAAAGCTTGAAGTCCTGATAATTATTAATGTTATTAGCTGCTCAGATAAATTAATTTAAAACACATTAATTCTATGGCCATTTCTTCTCTCAGAAAGATATTAGGGAAATGATTTCTTTATACTATAGTTATTTTTAAATTTTAGAAGTCTTACTTCTCTCAATGAGGAATAATATGACACAGGTCAAGTGTGTTTTCTATTCCAATTATTGACTGATGCTATTTGACAGCAGTATAGAAAAAATAATTTTAATAAAATACAGTTTGGATAAAGCTGAATTGTGTTTGAAAGGTGGTTGGGGATAATACCAAAGTTTTCCCCAAAGATTTTTGTGAGGATTGAATTTTCAGTCACTCTCAGTATTCACTGTTCATCAGAATCCCTTAGATAGAATTAAAAATTATAGACATTCATGTTCTACACTTAAAAATTCTGAAACAATTCTTCAGTGGGCCAGGCAGATGTATTTTTAAAAGCTCTTGAGGTTCTCAAGTTCAGCTAAGACTGAGGGCAATTTGATTTTAGATTCCACATGTGAAGATACTGTGTTAAAAAGCAAAGCTTGCCCAATTAATTATTCTATGAGGGGTAATGATGCTGATGGTGGAGAAAGAGAAGGTTCATCCAGGTTGCAAATAGGTGTTCCTGTAGTTCTTGGATTCTCAGATGCATCATCAAATTGATAGTAGTTCTTTCTGAGGGTAAGTGGAAGATCACAGGCAAAAGGAGCATTCAATTAAATTTGTATTTTACTACAAATCACATTCTGATTTCGGAAATATGGTGTACTCTGATGTTCATTATGATGTTTTTCATTTTCTCATTGTTTAGAATGTGTTCATGTTTTCTTTCTAACTTATATTTTTGTTATTGATTTCTAAATTGTTTCTCTTGCTATTGATTTTTTTAACCTAGTAACCTTAAGGAAAAGAGTTTTGGGAAAATGAAGGGATTGTCTGTGACCTTCCACTCTGATTCAAGTAGTTTGAAGAATCATCACCCAGTACAATTAGTGATGCAAGTTTCTGGGCAATTATCTACTTAGAGCAATGTAATAAAATCACTATGTTCAGGGAAAAAATAGATTTCTTTGTGCATTTCAATAAATTCCAAATCAGTTATCTCTAAGAAGTAACTATTTCCAATTTCAAATATGGCATATTGCAAATATTGTGTCACTTTTAATTGGGGAAAGCTGGGAAGTTTGTGGAACAAGGTACTAGAGACACTTTAGCAGATTCAACTGTTGAGTCAGGTAGAAATAATGTTAAATTATGCCTTGAGAAGAAAATATGACCTAGAGATAGAGTTCTATATTGACTTTCAGATCAAAAAATTATTTATCTGATATGAAAAAATATATTTCATTTCAAATCTTAAAGTTCTCATAGTTTAGTCAAATTTTTAAAATTTTATTTAAATTTATTTATTTATTTACTTATTTATTTTTTAAAGAGAGAAGGACAGTGAGAGAGAGACAGAGAGAATCAATTTTTATTTAGTTTCTCACATGGCTTTCGTTGCTCCGACACTTAGTTGTGTACGTGGGTGCTGGGGTTTGAACCTGTGTACTCGCACATGCTGGGCAAGGGCTGTAACCGCTGAGCCACCACTCCAGCCCTTAAATTCATTTTTTATTTGTGCATTATAGTTGTACATAATGATGGGATTAGTTGTCACATATTCCTAGATGCACACAATTCAGCAATTCAATTTGTTCAATATCCGCCCCCCCGCCCTGCACCCCTCTACTTCTGTCCTCCCATCCCCTGATCCCTTGTCTTTCTTACGGGTCCTATATTTTTCCTAAAAATCCCAAGTATTAGTCACATTTTTTGATAGAATATTATTTTTCTCTCTTTTCCTCTTCTTTTCTCCCTACCTCCCCTCCCCTCTCTTTCTCCTGTTCTGGAAATAATTTCATCTCAACAGGATGTTAGATTACTCAGAAGTTAGTATCTGTGAAAGGTATCATTTTAAAAAAAAATGAATTTTAATTAATCATTTGATTTTTTTTTACCTTCCCTGGAGTAATCTCCTTTTACAATTTTTCTTGTGTTTTGCATACTATAATATTAGAAAAATGACAGACCCTAGCCTTACTCTTTCTGAACTTCACATACAGATAAAAGAAAGTCATGGGTCTCTTTAGCAGTAGATGACTAGTTAATGATATCGGTCTATCTCTAAAAGCACAGAGAAAGCAGAGGATTTAGATTTTTCTTTCAAAATACTAATTTTCCACGTATAATCTTGCATATTTGATTTTAAGCAGTTTTAGCCCTACTGACAATATAAAATCAGTATGCCTAATAAAAAATGTTGGTGTACACACACATAAAACTTGTGCTCTAACCTGCCCCCCATTCTTCTTAATGCTTTTCATTACAAATAAGGCAAAGCAAAAGAGAGATTGCATCTGCATATTTTCTGCAAGTTATCTAAGGGCAAGTATCTTCTTTTACTTTGTGGTCAGTTTAGAGGTAATCTGGGAAAAAACTTGAGCTCAAAGAAAGTTTCATCATGGTGAATTATTTAAATTTTTCATAGCCACATTCATCAGAGACAGAAGCGCTTCTGACATTATTATCTGCATAGATGATTGACTGGTTTTCAAACCACAGATGGATTTTTCAAAATGGGAAAGAAAAGATTCTTTATTAAAAGATGCTTGAAGAACATGGTGGTGTTTCTGTAAATGACTGAATATTCATCAGATTTGAACCTTAGCAGACAACGTGGGTGCACAGGATTAAAGGTGTCAGCAGAAGCAATAGTAGCAAATGATATTATGAGAAAAATTTGAACTTATTTGGGGGCTCAAACTTGAAATGCTATTATTTTTAAATCAACTGTATTCTGTTGACCCTCCTTTTCTTGTCTCTTGCTAATATTGTGGGCTGAATTCCAAACTATGTGGTCATATTACAGCATGGATGAATCTGGAGGGTATTATAGTAACCAAAACAAAGCACCCATGGAAAGACACACACTGTAGGACTCCAGCTACATGAGAGTTGTCAAATTCATAGGGGCAGAAAGTACAAATGAGGTTAGGTGAGAAGGTGAAGAGGGTGTGATGGTTTAACAGAAAGAGACTTTCAGTTTTGCAAGATGAAACATGTCCTGAGGTAGATAGATAGTGGTGATGGTTGCACATTGGTGTGAATGCACTCAATGCCACAGAACTGCATACTTAAAAATGGCTAATAAATTTTAAGCCAGGTGCAGTGGTGCATGTCTGTAATCCTAGAAGTTTGGGAGGCTGAGGCAGGAGGATTGCAAGTTCAAAGCCAGCCTCAGCAACCTACTGAAGCCCTAAATAACTTAATGAGACTGTGTCTCAAAATAAAAAATTAAAAAATGGGCTAGGGATGTGGCTCAGTGGTTAAGTGCCCCTGGATCTAATTCCTGGTACAAAAAGAAGTTCTACATCACTAGCAATCAAAGAAATGCAAATCAAACTTCACTGAGATTCCACTTCACTCCAGTTAAAGTGGCAAAAATGAAGAATATGAATAATAACTGATGCTGGAGGGGTTGTGGGGAGAAAGGAACACTAATGCACTGCTGATGGGACTGCAAACTTGTGCAGCCACTCTGGAAAGAAGTGTGGAGACTCCTCAAAAAAACTAGAGATGGAACTACCTTACGATTCAGCTATCCCACTCCCGGGTGTTTTCCCAAGAGCTAGAATTCGGCATACCACAGAGACACAGCTACATCAATGTTTATAGCAGCTCAGTTTACACTATCTAAACTATGGAACCAACACATGCCCTTTCCTGGATGAGTGGATTCAAAAATTGTGATACTGTGATTATATATATATATTCTATTCCACTATTAGAATGATATTATACTTTGTGCAGCCAATTGGATGGAAATGGAAATAATTCTACTGATTGAAATATCCCAAACTAAGAGACTGAAGGGCCAAATGTTTTCTCTCATATGTGAAAGCTAGTGTAAAACCTGAGTCATCTGAGTTTAAGTAATGAACTCACTGTAGTTGAAACTCTTCATAAACTGGGGGAACCATACCTATGAAGGTGTGGAGAGAAAAGAGGGAGACAGGAAGGGGAGGGAGGAACAAGGGGGATTATCAAATCAGCAGGGAATACTCAACTTACGTTAGAAGCCTAGTTATACATAGGCAGGCAAAGCAACTCAGAAATGTCAACAATTATTATACATGTATATGTTCATTTTAAACTATAGAATGGTGGGATTACAGGAGACATGAGTTCAGGGAATGGCTGAAGGTGGGTAGATTCTGGTCTAGGATTACTATCACACCATGTCAATATCCATATATGAATGAGTATGTAACAACAATTCCCTCCAATATTTAAGACTATGTCAACTAATAAAAAAATTAGTGGTACCATACTACATTTTTCTCTCTAACTTTTAATTTTTGTTTCTTTATATTTAAAGTGAGTTTCTTGTAAATAGCATGTAGATGGGTCTTGTTTTTGAGCCACTCTGACAATCTTGACATTTATTTTGGCATTTGTAGACAATTCACATTCAAAGTGATAGTATAATTGTGTTGATAGCTATCAAATTTGTTACTTTTTTCTATTTGTTGATACTTTTTTCCATTTGTTTTCTATTTGTTCCTATTTTTATTTTTCACTTCTTCTTCTGCCTTTTGTTATTTTAATGGAGCTTTAAAAAATACATAATAACATTTATTAAAAGAGAAAGTTTAATAACTAACATATAGTCCTGATATACTGTATTATGTTTATACCTTCTGAATTCATCTGTTATTTCTGTTTTATAAATATGGTGAATGATGGAAGTATGTATTGCCAGTAATTCATAATCCGCTATTTTTCATTATTTTTAACAATTAATTTTCACTGGTGGGATTTTTGAGTTACTTTTTATTCCTTTCATAGTACTTATAAATAAAGTTGCTGCTTTCAGTGTTATATTATTAAATGGGTTGTAACACAATACCAAAGATTCATCATTTAGTTCTTTCTATTTCTCATAATTTACATTAGCTTTAAGGAAGAAACCACTATGAAATTAAGCTTTTTGAAAAGAATGTTGGAAATAAAACAATTTTAACTCTAAGTATTGTCTTTTCAAAATTTGTAGAAGGGAAAAATCCTAGAAGTTATTAAATTTCACTTATTTTATTTTATTCAGAAATTTATTTATTGAACAAACAAGCTTCTAACAAAATAATATAATATATATAAATTCTGAAAATTAGATTTACCCCCAAGAGCCCCCTCCAATTACCCACCCTTATCCCTCCCCTCCCTCCTTCCCAATACATCTCTACAAATGACATTACACCTTATCTGGATTTAAAACATGATAATAGATTTCCTTTCTCAATGGTCAGGGTCTACCTCTAGCTTCCACAGCTGAGTGAAGACATTTGACCTTTGGTTCAGCATAATTTCTTACATAGCCATCCATTCACCTTCGAAGGCTGCAATATCATTTTTTTCTAATTGCTGAGTAAAACCCCATGGTATATATGTACCACGGTTTTTGGATCCATTCATCCACTGAGGGACATCTGGGTTGTTTCTATAATTTAGCTATTGTAAATTGAGCTGCTATAAACATCTATGTCGCTGTGTCACTGTAATGTGCTGATTCTAAATCTCCTGGAAAAATACCTAAGAGAGGAATAGCAGGATCATATGGTGGGCTCATCCTAGTTTTTTGAGGATTCTCCACACTGCTTTCCAGAGGGACTGTATCAGTCTGCAGTTCCACCAACAGTGTGCTATGTGCCTATCTTTCCACAACCCCTCCAGCATCTATCATTGTTTATTTTCATTTTTTTGCCATTCTGACTGAGGTAACATAATATCTTATTATAGTTTTCATTTGCATTTCTCTGATTACTAGAGATTTAGAGCACTTTCTCATGTATTCATTGGCTTGATCAATGTCCTTTGATGAGAAGTTTCTATTTAGCTCTTTGGCCCATTTATTAATTGGGCTGTTAGTGTTTTTTT
>PVKS010034841.1:0-20557 GCA_004027875.1 Aplodontia rufa
GTGCAGCTGGAGGGGAGAGTAGGAGTTATCAGTGCAGCATAAGGAAGGGATTGGGGGGTTATCAGTGCAGCTGGAGGGAGGGAGTAGGGGGTTATTAATGCAGCTGGGAGCCCTCAACTCTCATGAGAAGCCTAAATAACATGGGAGTAAAGTAGGTGAGACATGGGAACAGGGAGTGGTCCAAGTGGGGAGACCCTGGACTAGGATCAGCCTTATCTTGCTTTGTCAGTACCCATATATTCATGAATGTGTAACAACAATTCCCTCTAATATGTAAGACCATGCTGAACGAAGAAAAAAATAATAAATGATGGAAAGAAAAGTGCTTTTCGTAAGAACAGAAACTGATTTGTTTATGACAGTGTCCCCAGCACATGGCCCAGCTCATGGCTTATCCACAGTAAGGTGCCTGGCACTTTGCTATCATTTAATATATATTAGTTGAATCAACTGAATCCACAAGTTATTAGTGTCATTATTTTTACTCTAAGGAAAATTACTAAGATCTATATGTTCTATTTTACTTATGAAGTTAATCCAAACAGATAAGAAGAAATATAATGTCTAGGACATCCCCATGTAGCATGCCCAGTGTCAGCCTATTGAATTTTACAGCCGGCATCAGACCAGTGGATGGAAGAGATGGATTTCCCATGTCAGGACTCTGGCACCAGCGTGTAGGCTCAGGGAACCTCAGAGCCCCCTAATCCACAATGACACTGCATTGACTCGGTTTGGCTGCCAGTTCTCTTTGAGAACATCCCAGGAGCGGCCCGGCCCAGGGTGAGCCTGACCCTTAAGAGCAGAAGATCTAGTCCTGCTGTTGATGTTGTGCCTCCCCAGAAGCAGCTGGAGAGCCCTGTGTTCCTAACAGGATCCTGCCTCTCCTGTGTCCCCCAGGGAGGACCCCCATGCATCCGAGTGACAGCGGAGATTTATTATGCCAGGTGGCTCCAAGCAAGCAATGAAATACCTCTCTCTCTGTATTCTAAAACTACATTTTACACTTAACAAGTCTGACTGTGGGACAAAAACAAACGGCAAGGGTGAACACCATGTCTCATCATTCTTGCTTGCTCCATGTCACCCACACAATGCGATTATTTATAGCCATCCCTGAATCTACCTTTTTTTTTTTTCTTTTTGCTGCTTTCTGTAAAACAATGTGAATGCTCCTGTTATAACTGTGATCCGCTGGCTTTCTCTTTCCAGTCCTCAGTGCTCTAATATTAACACGATGCGGCTCACAGATGATACTCCCCTTGACGTGTGTCCCTGCCTGACTTGTGATGCTTGGTTCAACGTTCCCAATGGGCAGTGATGCTCTCTAGCTGTGTGGTCCCTTCTGTGCACCGTGTGCATCTTCTTGCTGAAGAAGTCCCTCTGGTCACCACGGTCACCTGTCAGCTCTGCCTGTGATATACCTAGTAGAGTGGGAACCGAGTCCCTCCCTCAGCCTTTCAGCCTGAGCAAACAGTCTTCTTCCCTGTCGACTTGGAGGAGATAACTTTAATTATTTTCATACTCATGGCCCCTTATGTTTGCTTCTGAACACCAGGGCTGCCATAAGATTTAAAGCCTGTTATTATTAATACTTCTTATTCATTTTTTTTCCACTAGTGTTATGGTGTCTCCTTACATTAGTTCGGTTTAGTTTTTATCTCTTTAAAAACATTCTCACTAAAGTTTAATGCAAAATATATTTTTATTACAGTTACTCTACAGCTTCAGAGTGGGTCTTAAGTTTCAGAAGAGCTTTTAGCACCTGAATCACTTAGGGAAACCCAGTCATGGTTTTTTACCGTTCTCTGAGACACACACACACTGTCCAATCCAGTTTCATTATCGTGGTTTTTAACTGGAAATCTAAGGTGAGATGTTCAAGTGTTATAAAAGGTCACCAACATTTGCTTCATTAATTAATATATCCATGCTCGAAATATTACATTCAGTAGTCCATCCAAGTTTTTGTTTTGTTTTATTTTTTGTAGCAAGGAATGAACCTAGGGATGCTTAACCACTGAGCCACATCCCCAGTCCTTTTACTTTTTATTGTGAGGCAGGGTCTTGCTAAGCTCCTTAGGTCCTTGCTAAGTTGCTAACCCTGGTCTTGAAATTGCTTTGGTCCTGCCTCAGCCTCCAGAGCTGCTGGAATTACAGGCATGTGCCACCCCACCCAGCTCGTTCAAGTTTTTAAAAAGGTCTTGCCAAATGCTTGGTAGCTACTTATGACAACACTAGATTCTTCTAATACTGGGAAGGTATTTTAAACTCATATATTGTAAGGTTTAGCATGAAGCTATTTTCATGGGAAAATGCTATTTGTAAGAAAAGAATATACCAGAAGTTACCTATTTTTAAAAATCTAATTTAGCAGTTTTTTTTAAGGTGGCTATGGATGGTAAATTGTTTGCCTACCAATTTTTAGCTTGTCTATTCATTTCTTTATAGATGCATTATTGCCCATTCATATGGTAAAATCCTTTTACAAATCATAAAAGAAAAGCCATAAGCAGACAAAAGACATATAACACGCTGGAAAAATATCTTTGCAACACATATCAAAAAGAGCTATTTTATCTCAATAAAAATGTTCACCAACCAATCAAAAAAAATTACGGCCAGTAACCCCTGAAAAATAAGCAAAGGACATGCATAAACAGTTCACAGGAAAAACAAAAGTATTTTAACATATAAAACATGAGCTTCACTTATAACTAAGGAAATACATCCTTGTTTTAATCCGTTTGTGCTTGCGCAGCATATGAAATTGGTCTTGCATCTCTTGGAGCAGAGTGAAGACCCTTTACATACATGTGGGCCTGTGTCGCTGTGCAGGTTGTACGCTCCTGAAGTGTGCTCCACACTCCTCACCTGGAGAGCTGGAGATGTTTTAGTCTCTTTGTTTATGCAGCAGATGTGATAGACTGGCTCCCCAGACACCTACTTCTACTCTCTCCTAGTGTGTCTTATCAGATAGAAACTGGAAAGCTATGAAAAACAGGAGGGAGGAAAAAGAATGTTGCAATTTCTACATGCAGCTAGAGAACTCAGTTCTGCCAAAAAAAAAAAAATTGTATTTGTGGAACTAGAAATAATGGTGAACGACTTAGGGGATGGCTGGGAAGTGCTTTGTTCCGTTGGGGAGACTAATAGCAGTCCCAGAAGCCTGTCCCTGTTGTCCCACCTGCATAGCAGCAGGTAGTGGCTGAACTAAGGTTTCTGGAAGTGAAGTTTCAGGTGCTGTGGGTCATTGTCCAGTTGTGTTGCTCCTGGCCATGAACCATCCGCACTTGTTTCCTTGATAACTCTGGAAATTCTTCAAGTCACCTAATACCTTGTGATAAATCTTTCTCTACTTAAAACTGCTGGAGCGGATTCAAAAGGAAAATTGTGTTTTGGCATTCAGAGGGTAGAAGTGGAGGATGGTAGAGGAGAACAGAGGCTTATTAACAATTAAACCAATCCAAACCCAGAGAAGTTCATTAGATTTTCAGTCCTAGTTACTTCACTGCTGAGAAAAAAAAAAAAAAAACAAAAAAAAAAGAACACCACTGTCAATTAAATCTAAATTTGCTTTTGGGTCTTCCCATTGAAATCTCATAAAATGTTATTTTCTAGGCATCCACTCATCCATTTAGTCAAACAGCACATATCAATCAAGTGCTTCACCAAATTAGCCGCCATTACAGAACTCAGATGTACTTTGATTTATGTGATGTCTTTTCCTTAAAATGTACAAACCCAAGTAATAACTTGCTGGTTGAAAAAAATATTATACAGGAATCTTTTTATAAGATAAAGAGAAATCAGCGATGAACAGCATGTAGTTTCTCACCCTTGGGGAAATTTCACCCCGTTGGACAAAGAGAGAATCCACCATCACAATGCCACATGATGAGCACTGCGGGATGGTGGGCATGCAAGAAAGTGGGGGGCCATCAGCAGTTTCCCACTTTGTCCTTAATGCATATTAATTATACAGATTCATGGGTTTCATTGTGGCAGATTTATACATGCATACAACATATTTTAAATACAATATGCATTTCTCCACTTTTAGCCTGTTCCCTTATGGAGCTATTGATGGCCATCATTTAAGCTTCAACATCTGACCCTTAAGCCAGTGTTTCCCAAGAACTAACACAATCTCAACTCCCATCCACATGGGAGTGCAGGCATACCATAGACTGGTACCTAGGGTGCATATAGGCCCCCGAACTGGCCTTTGCTTCAGCCAACAGTGTTCATTCATCCCTCTCTGAATGAAGATCCGGAAATGCAGAGTGACTGGTCCAGTGGGACTTAGGCAAAGCTTTCGAAGTCAGTAGTAAGTGACTTCATCTTACAAAAGCATTATGCCTCATGGAACAGAGAGAAAGTGATTATGTCTGTCTTGGATGACTGTATGTACTGTAAACTTGTCAAATTTTATTAAAAAAACAGAAAGAATGAATAAAGAAGAAAGCTTAGTGATATGGACCTCTGGCTGACAAACCATACAATGATCCCTGACATTTCAACTTTGTATGTTTGGTTTGCACAGCTAATGGATAGGTGCCCGTTTTCTTTTGTTTTCTTTCTGGAGGAAGGTATGGAAGACTTCTCTTTAAAAAAACTGAATGACACAGGTAATCAAAGTGCAAATGGAACCTCTTCTTATTCATGCAGAACTATCGTCATCTGTGATGTCCTAACATAGATACTTGGACATAGGTAAATTAAGGATGGTAACTTAAAGGCATGTACCTAATATTTCATTTATAGGATCAACTCACTACATCAACTCCTCATCAGCACAACTCGAAGAGAACTGAAAGCTTCTACAAATATTCTTAAATTTCGGAACTCAGGAGACTTGAGTCCAAATAGAGAAATATTCTACCTTACAGCAAGAAAAATAGTTTTCAGCAAAATTCTGATATGACCTGAATACCTATTAAGTTTTGAAAATAGATAACCCAAAGATCTCAGGTTCAAAGGAAAACATACACATACACATGCATGTATATCTATATAGCTATATCTATCTATATCTATATATCTCTATCTCTCTATATATCTATATCTATCTCTATATATCTATAGCTCTATCTATATATCTATATCTATATATCTGTATCTATATCTATCTATATCTATATCTATATATATTCTTTTTTTATTTATATGGCTCTATTCTGAGTCAGGAAAAGAATTTTCTAAGACTAAGAAGTGATGCCCTCAAGGGACTTCTGCCCTCTGGGTAAATTCTAAGTGACAACATTCTCCCTTTCCCTCACATTCCTACAAATCTTGTGCCGGGGGCAAAACTGATTTGTGTTCTGTGCTTTTTCTTAGAACTGGATCTTTGTGTGGAGTGAGGTGGAATTTAAGTCATACTTCAGTTTCCCTGGCCATTTTCTTCACTCACCTACAATAGTTTGTCCTCATTGGTGCGGATCTTACTCATCGCTTTACATTTCTTGGACTCAGTAACATGGTGATGGAGCAGAAGCCAAATTTCCTTGGGTGCTGAATGGACTCAAAGTTGAGGGAGTAGAAAAAGATGAGTGTGAGAGAGTTAGCTTTCCCCTGCTCTGAACAAAGTGCCACCAAGAACAACTTAGAGAGAGGGGGCTGGAGTGGTGGCTCAGCGGTTATGGCGCTTGCTCAGCATGCCCAAGTACACGGGTTCAAACCCCAGCAACCCATGTACACAACTAAGTGTCAGAGCAACAAAAGCCATGTGAAAAACTCAATAAAAATTGATTCTCTCTGTCTCTCTCACACTGTCCTTCTCTCTTTAAAAAAAAGAAAGAAAGAAAGAAGAAAGAAAGAAAGAAAGAAAGAAAGAAAGAAAGAAAGAAAGAAAGAAAGAAAACAGCGTAGAGGAAGAATAGTTTATTCTGGCTCTTGGTTCCAGAGGTTTAGTCCTTGGTCAGCTAAGTCCGTTGTTCTGGGCCCAAGGGGAGGTAAAACATCAAGGTGGGCTAACAGGGAAAGCAGAGAAGTCCTGCTGCTCTTTCATTGCTGACCCTGAAGCAGAGAAAGAAGGGAAGCAGAGTCAGGGAAGATGAACCCTTCCTGTGCACTCCTCCAGTGTCCCACCTCCTAGCACCCACCACACCTGCCAACAGTTACCTCCCAGTTAGTTCATTTAACTACAATGGACTGGTGAGGCTACTCACAGCCTGATCATTTTACCTCTGAATATTCCTGTATTGACACAGTAGCTTTTCAGGGACATCACATATCAATATAGTAACAGTGGGCCAATCTAGCAAAGATTGTGAGGACTTGAAGAGGGGGTTGGGAGAAATATGAAGGTAGGAAACTTCAGTTTTCCATTTCTTCTTTTTCTCCTGCTTACCCCTGCCCCATTTGTTTAGAACCTGATTCTTATATCTTAAATGGAAGTGTCTGAAAAATGTTTGAGTATAGTTGAGAGGATGGTGGTGTTGGAGAAAGTGTCTCAGTTGCTAACAACTCTATCACAGACTGGGTAAGTTATAAAATAAAGGTTTATTTTGGTCCTTGTCCAAAATCATCTGTTGATGGCCTTTTTGTAGGTAGAATTCTAAAGCAGTATAGGGATAAGTGTCAGGGAAAGAGAGTGAGAGAGAGACACTAATCAAACTGGCTTTTATAGCAGACCAACAGGCGAGATAACCCATTAATCTACCAACTCATTAATTATATGAATGGGTTAATGCATTCCTTTTTATTTTTTTATGAGAGAGAGAAAGAGAGTTAATTTAAATTTTTTTTCATCTAGTTTTTGTTTTACCTCCACTAGTTGTGGTGCTGGGGATTGAACCCAGATCCTTGCACCTGCCAGGCAAATGCTCTACCACTGATCCACCTCTCCAGCCCCAGGGTTAATGCATTCTTGAGGGAAGAGCTCTGATCCCCTGTTTTTTGTTGTTGTTTTTGGTACTGGGAATTGAACCCAGGGACACTTAAACACTGAGCCACATCCACAGTCCTTTTCATTTTTATTTTGAGACAGGGTCTCGCTAAGCAGCTTAGTGTCTCATTAAGTTACTGAAGCTGAGGCTGCCCTCAAACTTTTAGTCCTCCTGCCTCAGCCTCTCAAGTTGCTGGGATTACAGGCATGTACCACTGAACCTGGCTGTGTAATTACCTCTTAAAAAGATCCCACTGGGTCCCACTTCTGAAAATCTCGGAGTGGGGAGTAAATTTTCTGCATGCTTTTGAGAGGGGACATACTATATTCAAATCATAGCACAGAGAGAAATGTGGAAGATATTAAGATTGAGATTGATGAGGCTGGAGACTGAATTAGATTCCACTTGCAAGGTTTCTAAGAAATAGAGAGAAATGGCATCCTGGGCACAGGCATATGGAATGGTTTTCCTTGAGGAAGGAGGAAAGGACGTGTAGAGATCCAGAGTTGCTAGACATCTGCCTTTGAATTAGGTGACAAGGCCATCTGTTGGGGTGTGTGGTGTGGTGAGAGGAGGATTACCGGTCTGAAGAGTTAATGGTTGAAAAAGTCACTTAAGTGAATGGAAAGAGAAGCTGTCAAGAAGAATTTCATAAGATTAGGGTTAAGGCCCAGTCCAGGTTGATGGTCTTGATTTTGCTGCATTATGAATCTGCCTGAATTTGTAAATTTTTTCTCTGTAGCATTCAGATTCTCAGATGCATTCACTTAGACATTTATCAACTCTAATCAGCTACTTTTACCCATGAGGTACTTTTATTAGGACCAAAGCTATGGTAACTTAGGTTACAGAGAAGAAATATAAACAAATATAAACAATACTAAAAGCATCTAATGAATGCACAATATTTCAGGTTATTTTTGCTATGGAAAAAAATAAGCAGAAGGAAAAGAGCTTGGATGGGAAGATTCTCTTTTGCACAGAGTAGTTAAGGAGGGAGTTCCCAATAAGATGGCATTTGAACAGAGAACAGAAGGAAGTGAGGGTGGCATTTATGTCTCAATTCTACCTGAGACAGGGACATTCTAGGTAGTAGTGACATACTTGACATATTGAAAAAGAAAATTGGCCTGTGTGGTGACAATACAGGCAGCAAGTGGCAGAAGGAGAAGGGGAGGAAGCAGCGGCCCTCCCCCGGGTGAGCAGATGTAGGTGGTAAAAGGTCAAAAATCACTCGTGATTTTGCCAGGGGTGCGCTGAATAAAAGGCAGAGGAACAGGAGCTGAGGGTATTTGCAAGAGTGATAGATCAAACATGGTCAGGCGAATGCATTGAAGGGAGGAATAAACTGGTTGGGAGAAGTGGTCTAAGGATGGTCATACTTCATGACCTTCAGGAACAATTGCATTGGTGGTATTTGAGGAGGCCACCTGAAGGACAGGAGGTTGTGGTCAGTGATGAAGTAGATGATGTGGAGCAGATGTGTTCATCCTCTGCACACAGTTCATTGAGTGCAGGCTTCATGCCAGGGCTCTGCCAGGCTGGAGGAACTGAGTGGTGATGAAGACTGTGTGACCCAGAAGGCTGCCACCACGCATGGAAGTTCTGTTTGCAATGTCTGTGTATCTGTCTTCTGACTCTGATTTTGCAGGTCTGCAAGACCAGATGACCAGACCCCCATTGTCTATCATCAAACAGCCTGTGTGTGTGCATGTGTGTGTAGACACAGCACAAGTCAGCCCCGGACAATCTGAACATGACTTTTGACCTGCACTGACTTAGCTTTGCTAAGTTGGACACTTGGAGCTTTCCTCCACTAAGGCTGACCCTTGCCTTGTTAGAATTGCAGACCCCTGGGTCACACTGAAAATCAGAATTTGTGTTTTAATCAGATCCCAAGTAATGTGAATGCTGTTTAAATCTAAGAAGCCCTGTTGTAGAGATCCTCAAAGACAACTGGAAGGTCATGTTTTTCTGAGAGCTTCTAGTTCTAAGCAAGTTCTAACAGGTTCTCTCTACTTTGTTTGAACAAACTAGAAATGTTTGTGTAATTCCTGTGTCACAAAGTGGAGCATGAATCATCTAATCACTATTGTAATGGGAAATCATTGCTTTTTCATCTTATCTGTTCTTTTTAGATCCAGATCTTTTTGTCTTTCTAGAGTCCTCTTGCCTTGAAGTTTTGATCACGTCAGTTATATCAGATGTCTCTCTTTAGCTTCCCTTGAACTTAGTTGAGTTAAATAAGTCATAGTGCATGATTAATATGCTCATCACAAAGCCTTTTGATAAGATTTTCCAACATCTTATTTGTTGCAGTAAGAGTGCTGTTAATACTTGGCCTTGTGTGCAGTCTTCAAGAAAGTCATTCTAGGGAGAAAATGATCATGTCTGCCCTAGTGGAGCAGTTTCATCTGGAAGGTAAAGCACAGGGCCACCCCCATGTCATTGGCTGGGCAGAGCGTGGTGACATGGACTGATAATGATGGCTTCAGGTTAGCTCATACTGTGCCCCTAGGCACTGTGCTTTGCGTGAGTGAGCATTAATTCTCAGAACCCCTATGATATTCTCAATGTTATTTGTCCCATTTTGCAAAGAGGTTGAGACTGAAGTTAAGGGGCTTGCCCACAGTCCATATAATTAACAGGCAAAACTAGCCTTCAATGTAAGTGTGCTCGACTCCAGGGACATATGAATAACCTCTGCACTAGAACCATTTGACCGAAATTGAGGTCCTTAAACCATTAACTTCAAGGAGGTGTGGCTGCTGGTCACAGATCATGTACCTGTCTGATGAGGAGTCCTTAAGTGGAAAAACTCAAGAGTAAGGGAGGAGTGGCATGTCTAGGATACCACTGAGACAGAGACCACCACAGGGACAAAGGGCAGATGCTTTCCTGGGCCTTAACTCATCCTGACAGCCATGGAAAGACAGCGGAAATTTTTTCTCCTCCCGTCTCTCACCTTAACTCATAGCTTGTTAGCTATTAAAACTTGGTGGATGCTTCTCCCACTCCCCTCAAACAGCCTTATAGATGCTCTTACCAAGACTCTCTGAAGACCAACGACATAACAGATAAGAACTATCGAGGTGTCTCAAAACAGCACATTCCCAGGGCCCTAACTTGTTACTTGCCGTGATGTAGTTCCTCTTCCATTTGCCATCTGTGTGTGTGAGAGTGTGTACTTCTGGTACTGGGGACTGAACCCAGGAGCGTCTACCTCTGAGCTTCAACCCCAGCCCCTTTTAACTTCTATTTCACGACAGGCCTTCAACTTACCTTCCTCTTGCCTCAGCCTTGCATTTGCTGGAGTTACAGGCATGCGCCACTGTGCCCGGCTGTGTGTTCTCTTAACAGCTGTAGCAACTCATCCCTATCACAAGGCAGAAACGTTTATACTAACTTTTGGCTCCAGGATGACTGGGTAACCTTGCCTTCCTCAGAGTAAAGTGCCCTCATAGGTAAAGAAAAATACACCTTGGAAATGTTCCTGAAGCCAGTTACTATCCTGAACTCAGTGCCCCTTACAGATAGCCCTTTCACGTGAACAAACATCCCCAGCCTTTGCCTGGGGAGTTGTCTGACACTCTGCTCAGCACTGTGTCTCCCTCTCCAGGAGAAACCTAATGAAAACCTTGCCTGACTTGTTTTCATTTCTATCCTCACCAAGTCAAAGATCCTATGCCCCACATCATTGTCAGGGTAAAACTGTACAAAGAAGAACAAGGCAGAGTCTCAGGCTTAGAAACAAGCAGGTTACCCAAATTAGGGTGCCTAGCTCCCTGAGAGCTGTGATGGTCGCTGCTGAAGATGGAGGAGAACACTCAAGCCTATGATCATCCTGCCTGGGGCGGGGGGGGGGGTGGGGTTTGTAGAAATGACTAAGTGGCCAGGACCACCTTGAAAGATAAGAAATATTTGGAAATGTTTGAAGGGATGGGATGGGGAGACAGAAAAGCGTGATTGCCTGAGAGGTAGAAAAAGCCTTTTCTGTCTCACTCCTTCCATTTCCCCAAATACATATTCATAGACATGGGAGCAATTAATGAGGAACAGCTACAGATTGATGGAGAAGGAGATAATGGAGTAGGTCGAGTACCCCTTATCTGAATTGCTTGGGAAGAGAAGTGTTTTGGATTTCTGATGTATTTCAGATTTGGGAAGATCCGCATATACATAATGAGTATCTTGGCAGTAGGTCCCAAGTCTAAACACAAAATTCATTTATGTTTCATATACACTTTATACACACAGTCTGAAGGTAATTGAATATAATATTTTTCACAATTTTATTTATATACACTGAAGCATCAGAAGCACTCAAAAAGTTTCAAACTTGGAAGCATTTTGGATTTTGTATTTTTGGATAGGGGATGATCCACAATCATGTGACAGATAATTTTTTTAAAAATGTACCATGAGGCATAAGTGTAAATGGGAAAATACAATTGATTAAACTGCTCTGTCCAAGACCCGGAAATAAGAGAGCTGTGTTCCTTCTTGTACAGGAGGGTGGATGAACAATGCATGGGATGTGTGCCTACCCAAGTCACACACATACAGTTTCCTTCGAATTTGGCAAATTCTCTTCTGTTGGACTTGAGCAGTTATCTGTTAATTTAGTTCAATGGTTGGTGTAATGGATTAGAATGAAATGATGGTTCATGAATAAGAAGCATGTACCAAGGTGTCACAAACAGGAGTTAAATGGTGAGGTATCTCCTGTTTCCAAGTAAGCAGAGAGAGGCTGATTCTTGAAGTGATTGACACTAGAGATAACTGAATAAATTAACATTGCAGAGTGTAGGGAATAGTACTAGTTTGAATCAATATGGCAGCAATATTTTGCACAGGAAAAGTGAGAATGTACTTAACTGGCTTAGCCAAAGATGTTACAGTCTTGAATTAGGTGTTTGGATATCTAATGGATGCTGTTTGCCTACCTTAGTAACTGTCATCAATTAAAAAGAAGTGATGGATAGGGAGAATTATGTTGTACTTAATTTTGTCTGAATATATAATCACAGATAATGAAGATGAAAATGTACAAGAGGTATTTTGACATTCTGGGAGTTACAGCCAAGTTAATATTGTCAGAGCCTGCTCAGCTATGGATTGCTCAGAAACTCAGAAAGTCCACAATACCTTCAGAGACCTGAGATCTACAAACTCAGCTTTGTAGATCTTTTGGAAAAGTTTCCCTCCTGGACAGAATTTTTTCTCTAAAATAAATTTGTAAGTTTCTCCAATTACTAAATTTGAGAGGAAAGTAAAATATTCTTTATAATAGCTCACTAGAAAAAAATGCTGTCCCTATAATGATAAATTATGTTTATATTTACTATATATTAAGATTCATTCATGGGAATAGTTCAGATTAGCAGAGCTTACACAAAATTCTAGAAGAGAAAACAGGTGAGGATCTGAATGGTGGATGCTATTTAGAGTGGACATTTCTTAACTTTCTTATTTTTAAAGTTAGTTGAATTTATAAAAAAATATTTATGCAATTAAGAGAAACTATTTGTTTATAGTCATGTAGACTATATGTACTTTGTGAAAGTAAAGAAAGCAAAATAAAAAATGAAAAGATCTCTCCATTCATATGCAAATGCTCTTTTCATGTAAAAGCTAGAAAAAGAAAAAAGGAGGCAGAGACAAAATGAAAATAATGCTCCTTACATTCCTTGGCTCCTTTGTCTGTTTACTCCATGGTCACCCCTACTCCTTGGTAGTATGCTCCACTTCCATGAACATCTCTCATATAGTTGGAAGACAGGCATGGGGTGACGTGGTTTGGCAGAAGAAATCGTTTCTGACTTTTTATCACTGCTGTGTATTAGCCACATGACTTTAAGGAAGTTACAGTCTCTGAACTGTAGTTTCTTCATTTCTAAGTGGAGTAATGATATCTGTAATGCTACCTTGGTGGGCAGTTATACCAAGTGGAGTGATTTTTATGAAATTAGTTCATACCTTTAAAAACTGAACATACATAAACAGACTTAAAAACAAGAATCACATGAATTTTTTCAAAAGATTCAAGAAAACATTTGACAAGGTACAACACCCATTCATGTTTTAAAAATAGAAAAGTTAGGAATAGAAGGAGCTTACGTCAACATAATAAAGGCCATTTATGAGAAACATAAGGTCAAACCTAAGGAGAAAATTGAAAGCATTTCCTCTAAAAACAGGAAGTAGACAAGGATGCCCACTTTTACCACTCCTATTAAACATAGTCCTTGAAACTCTGGCCAGAGAAATTAGGCAAGAGAAGGAAATTAAAGGGATACAAATAAGTAAAGAAGAGCTCAAACTAGCACTGTTTACTGATGACATGATAAGGATTTAGAAGATCCAAAAATCTCCACCAGAAGACTTCTAGAGCTCATAAATGATGTCAGCAAGGTAGCAGGATATACAATCAACATTCACAAATCAGTTGGATTCCTACATTCCAATGATGAACTTACTGAGAAAGAAATTAGGAAAATTACTCCATTCTCAATAGCTTCAAAAAAATAAATACTTGGGGAATCAATCTAACAAAAAAGTTGAAGGACCTCTACATTGAAAACTATAAAAAACTAAAGAAAGGAATTTAAGAAGACTTTAGAAAATGGAAAAACCTTCCATGTTTTTGGATAGGGAGAATTATATAATCAAAATAGCCTTGTTACCTAAGGTGCTATGCAGATTCAATGTAATACCCATCAAAATTCTAATGACATTCTTCACAGAATTAGAAAAAGCAGTCATGAAATTCATTTGGAAAAATAAGAGACACAGAATAGACAAAGCAATCCTTAGCAGGAAAAGCAAAGCAGTTGTCATCACAATACCAGATTTCAAATTATACTACAGAGCTATAGTAACAAAAACAGCATGGTGCTGGCACCAAAACAGATATGAAGACCAATGGAAGAGAATAGAAGACACTGAGAGAAACCCACATAAATACAGTTACCTTGTACTCAACAAAGGAGCCAAAGACCTAAGTTGGAGAAACCACAGACTCATTAACAAATGGTGCTGGGAAAACTCAAAATCCACACATACTAGAATGAACCTCAATGTCTTTCTCCCACCCTCAACAAAACTCAACTCAAAGTGGATCAAAGACCTTACGAATTAGACCAGAACTCTGCACCTACTAGAAAAAAGGCAGGATCAACACTCTAATACGTTGGCTCAGGAATTGACTTCTTAAACAAGACCCCCCAAAGCACAAGAAGTGAAAGGAAGAAAATCAATAAATGGAATGGCATCAAATTGAAAAGCTTCCTCATAGCAAAGGAAACAATCAAGAGCATGAAGAGAGAAATTACAGAATGGGAAAAAATATTTGCCTCCTGCACCTCATGGAATTAATATCCAGGATATACAAAAAACTAAACACCGAAAAAACAAATAACACAATCAATAAATAGGCCAAAGAACTAAACAGACACTTCTCAAACAAAGAAATAAAAATGGTCAACAAATAGATGAAAAAATGCTCAACATCTCTAACAATTAATGAAATGGAAATTAAAACTACACTGAGAATTCACCTTATTCCAGTTAGAATGGGAATCATCAAGAATTTGAACAACAGATATTGGCTGGGATTTGGGAAAAAGTGTACACTTACGCATTGTTGGTGGGACTGAAAACTCACAACCCCTTGGGAAAGCAGTTTGGAGATTCCTCATAAAATCAGGAATGGATCCACCATTTGATCCAGCTATGCCAATCTTCGGTACATATCCAAAGGACCTAAAATCAGAATACTTCAGTGATGCAGCCACATCAATGTTCGTAATTGCTCAAATTAATAACAGCTAAGCTATGGAACCCTTCAGTTGATGAATGGATAAAGGAATTGTGTCATGTACACACAATAGAGTGTCACTCAGTCACAAGGAAGTATATATTAGGTCATTTGCTGGCAAATGGATGAAAATGAAGAATATCATGCTAAGTGAAATAAGTCAGTCTCAAAAAACCAAAGGCCAAATGTTCTCTCTGATATGTGGAAGCTAACCCAAAATAAGAGAAAAAACGGAGGATTAGTCAAAGGGGAAGAAAATGGAAGAAACAGGAATGAAATAGGGAAAGTTGATGGAAGGAATCAGACCCAACTTGTTCATGTTCACATACTAACATATCATAGTGAATGATATATATATATCAATATATATATCAATATATATATATATATATATATATATATATCAATGAGTCACTTTAAAAAAAGCTATTTAGTAAATAACAGAAAGACCAGTAGAGGGAAGAGAAAGGAGGGGGTGGGGGGATACTGGGAACTGGGGACTGAATTAGAGTAAGTCATACTGCATGCTTTTATAAAAATGTTAATATTTTACCCTGTTGTCAAATATACCTAAAAAGAACAGGGGTTGAAAGGAAGGGAGGGGAAGGGGAAATCCTGGAACTTAGTTAAAGCAAAGTACCTTCCAAGCCTTTGTAAGTATGTCATTGTATTTACTATTGTCACAGATATGAAAAAAATGTTCTTCATAGGTAACAGAATTATGTCACTATACTTGAGTATAATCATTGGGGATCAGTAACAAAAAGCATGTTAAACGCATACACATACATACATGTATCTACACATATATGTATGAATATAAATTTCAAACAAAAAGTTCATGAAAAAATGATCATACTTTCTATCCTGAACACCCATATGTATGTAGGTTTACATATCCATATATATGAAATAAAATATTTTCTAATCCATTTGTTTTTGTAATGGTAATAACATACTAAATTGAGTATATAAATAATGAAATACAATTTTAAAACACTAGTATAAACCCCACACTTTTTAACTGCCATATTACAATGCTCATTTGATTACAGTTATTTGCATACAGTAGGTATAAATAAATCTTGAATTTTTATAAATAGGGATACAAATAATGAAATCTGCAAATTCTAAATGATCCTGCTATTCCTCTCTTGGGTATTTTTCAAGGGGATTTAGAATCAGCACACTACACTGGCACAGCGAAATTGATGTTCATAGCAGCTCAATTTACAATAGCTAAATTATGGAAACAACCCAGATGCCCCTCACTGGATGAATGAATGCAAAAACTGTGGTATATATACATCATGGAGTTTTACTCAGCAATTAGAAACAATGATATTGCAGCCTTTGAAGGTAAATGGATGGCTATGGAAGAAATTATGCTGAGTAAAATCAGCACAAATCAGAGAACCAAGGGTCGAATGTCTTCACTCATCTGGAGGCTGAAGCTAGACCCTGGCCATTGAGAAAGATGGTCAATTCTCATGATTTAAATTCAGAAAAGTTGTAATGACATACAACCTAAGGAATTCGTGGAGATGTATTGGGAAGGATGGGGGAGGGATAAGGGTGGGTAATTGGAGATGGGCTCTTGGGGGTAAATGTAATTTTCAGAATTTATATATATATATATTATATTATTTCATTAGAAGCTTGTTTGATTGTTCAACACATAAATTTCTGAATAAAATAAAAAAGCCATATCAAATCAATAGTTTCACTGCATATTCATTAACATTAAATATTTTCCTTCAATTTGATAATAATAATCACAGTCTTGTAAACCCATTGCTTTCTGTGGGCCACCACCCTGTGAGTCATCTGCTGAGAAGAAGCCAAGGGCAGGTGCATCTGCTGAATGGAGGGCTTTTCAAAGAATAGGGAGACTAAAGTCAAAACCAAGGTCTTTCCACTTTAGTCCATTATGGCCAATAACATCAGCTTTTGATTCTTTTTGGCTATTCCGTTTTTGCAACCTCAGGGTGAAGATAGGAGAACTGAATGGTTTAGGCAGAAAAAGGAAGCTGATCTTAGACCCCAGGTCCCAAGGCAGGTGCCCTCTTGTACTTCTTGTATGTTGGCCACTCATTCTTACCTATGTTAGGAAGTGGGACAGCCCTTAAATGAAGACATCGGATATAAATCCTTTATTTTATGTTCTAGGTTTTCTGTCAACATGTTCAAGAGTTTGCCTTTACTGCAAACAAAGACACTGTATTAACCCAGTATCATTTATATTTGGGACATATTGTTGGATATGCCTGGTGTGAGCAGAGAATTATTTAGGAGTGGCAGATGTATTTTCCTTCCTCCAGAGAGAAGAATCTAAAGATTACCAATGTTTACTTGCTGATCCCTTATGAATTGGAGCTGAATGAATTGTCCTTCCTTTCTCCCATTTAACTACTACTTTATAACTCTTTTTGTAAATGTATATATTTTAAACAAAAAAGTCCATATCCTTTAATCTTTTTTCCCACACCAGAAAAATGTTATGCATGAGTTTGGAGTATCAGTATGTAGAGAATAGCATATTTAATTTAATGTAATATAATATACATACTCCCAGGAATAGTTGAAAAACTTGTAATGATTTTTATCAAAGAGGGTGGTCAACAGTCAATAATAATTGGATTAATTGAGATCAATTGGTCTGGATAATTTTTGTTCCTTGATAAAAAATGTGTTGCACGCTTTCCTTTTACTATGGATAAATCTGATGTGTTCTGACATATTGGTTACCCTTCTTTAATGAGTGATGGGCAATTTTAAACAACATAACATATAGGAATGAGAAAACCTGCTAAATCATTTTAGCTTAAGTTTAAACAATTTGAACTACTAAAAGAGTTCCTCCCCAAATACCCCTGGGTTTCCCACTTGTATTTTAGTTTTAGATTCAGAGCAACTGGTATATCCAGGTGTTATAGTCAGATTTTTTTTTACCACTGTGACCAAAAGACCTTACAAGAACAACTTAGAGTTTATTTGGGTTCAGAGGCTCAACCCATGGTCTATTGACTTCATAGCTCTGGCCTGAGTGAACCAGAACTTCATGGCAGAAGGATATGGTGTAGGAAAACAGCTCAGGACATAGCAACAAGGAAGTAGAGAGACAGATCCATTCACCAGGGACAAAATATAAATCCCAAAGGCACAGCCCCAGTGACACTTCACTTCAACCATTCTCCACCTGCCTACAGTTACCACCCATTAGTCCATCTCAGTGGATTAATCCACTGATTTCATTACAGCACACAGTCCAACCATCCACCTCCAAACATTCATGCACTGTCTCCTTACACATGAAATTTTGGGGACACCTTATATCCAAACCCCAACACCAAGAAGAATAAATAAAGAAAAAAGCTTTAAATCTACACATTTTTGAGCAGTAGAGAGCTAATAACAAGTTTCTTTTATTCCTGATGAGGTAAGACCTGGAATCTGTGGCCTCAACCATAGGAGAAATAATACTCACCATTTTTGAAAACAGCAATTTTTAATCCTGGAGTTGAACTTATCACATGAGTATTTCATATGTAATAAATTTTAACACTGGACTCCTCAACTCCAGAGAATCTGCTATATTAGGAAGGAAGGAAGGAAGGATCGATCAGAAATAGCTACATAAGGCAAAAGAAAATGAGGGTGTTGTGGTGAGAAAAGGGAGATTCACAAGAAAATTTCTTGAGATTCCCTCCAGGCCTATCACCCTCTACCTAGAGATCATAAAATCTGCCCTTAAAGCTATTCCTTTGGTTGTCCATTATTTTCTAATTTTTTATATTCTGATCACCTACTCTGATAAAGGTGCTGAAATTCAACTAAAGAATCTAAAGGGTTTTTGAAGAATTTTTTCTTTTTTGGGGGGTGGGGCAGGTACCCGGGATTGAAGCCAGGGGCCCCTAACCGGTGATCAACATCCCCATCCCTTTTTTTTTTTTCTTTTGAGACAGGGTCTTGCTAAGTTAGCTAGGGCCTTGCTAAATTGCTGAGGCGGGCTTTGAACTTGCATTCCTTCTGTGTCAGCCTCCCATGACGCAGGGATTGCAGATGTGTACCACCACACCTGTTTCTTCTGAAGATTTTAAGGGATTATTAATATAATTGTGTAATTATTATTATTTCAATTATTTTTTCATCCCAAAGTTGGGATTACTACAATTTTATTTGAAGTGTCTAAGCATTTTATCATTTTAAATTTTGGATTGCTAGTTAAGTGAATCATTAGTTTCAGGTATTCTTACACGTCGTTGGAGCAGGTTCTGATGAAAGAAGACTTTTCATCAGAACCTGCTCCGATGATACATCACTTGCATGCACAGGGAGCAGCAAATGAGAAGGAAGGAAGCTGGGTGAAGTAGAGAGGTGAGAAAAGCTTTTAAAATCCTTTTACAGGAGAATATTCACAGAATCTTCTAGAAAAAAGATATAATAGATTAACACAAAGTATGATCTAGAAATATATTAAAATGACAGTGTTTGCTAAAAGTACTTGGTTCTAAAGCATGGTATCTAAAAATTGACACTAAGCTCCACCAAAGCAAACGTGCTTCCAATGAAAGATAACTGCAAAATAGTATTTTCATTTATGAAATGAAGTATGTATTCAGTCCATTCATTGACTCAACAAACATTATTGAGAGTCTGCCACGTGCCAGGGACGTTTCTAGATGGAGATGCAATGTAAAGGGAGATGTTTTTTGTCTAGGTGTTTTTTTTGTTTTATTTTGTTTTTTTGAGATGGAAGAGTATTCATGTTGTCTGTTAAAAGCCAAGCAAAAAGATAAGGTGAATATGCAGGAAGGAGAAAATAACTGTGATACGGTTTGGAGATGAGACGTCTACCAAAAGCTCATGATTAGATCGTGAGAACTGTAACCTGATTGGTGGTGTCTCTCAAAAGCTCATGATTAGATCATGAGAAGTGGAACCTGATTGGTAGGGTCTCCCAAAAGCTCATGATTAGATTATAAGAACTGTAACCTGATTGGTGGTGTCTCCCAAAAGCTCATGATTAGATCATGAGAACTGGAACCTGATTGGTAGGGTCTCCCAAAAGCTCATGAGTAGATCATGAGAACTGGAACCTGATTGGTAGGGTCTCCCAAAAGCTCATGAGTAGATCATGAGAACTGGAACCTGATTGGTAGGGTCTCCCAAAAGTTCATGAGTAGATCATGAGAACTGTAACTTGATTGGTGGTGTCTCCCAAACACTCATGATCAGATCATGAGAACTGTAACCTGATTGGTGGTGTCTCCCAAAAGCTCATGAGTAGATAATGAGAACTGTAACCCGATTGGTGGATTCAAACACATGATGAACTAGTGATTTGAAAGCTTGCTGTACTAGGGGATAAGTGTAGTCAGGTAGGTTGTGGCTGGAGGAAGAAGGTCACTAGAGTCATATGTTGGAATTTATATTTTGTCCCAGGAATCATGTCTCCTTCCTCCCTCTCTCTTTTTCTCTCTCCCCACCCTTCCTGGCCACCATGAACTGACAGCTTTCCTCTGCAGTGCCCTTCTGCCATAATATTCTGCCACACCTCAGGCCCAGAACAATGGAATTGGCCTCTGAAACCATGAATCCAAAATAAATTTTTTCTTTTATAAGTTCTTCTCTTCAGGTGTTTTAGTCAAAGTGATGAGAAGTGGACTAACACAAACTATTGCAATAAGTCCTAGAGGTGAGTGGGGCGATGAAGTACTCATTAAGCGATTGCCCTTGAATGAGAAATGGGGAGACTGTTCTATCAGAAATCTTCACATGTTGGGGCTGGAGCGGTGGCTCAGCGGTTTCGGCGCTTGCCTGGCAAGCACGAGGACCCGGGTTCAAA
>PVKS010034842.1:0-20562 GCA_004027875.1 Aplodontia rufa
AAAGGTGGGGTCCATAAAGGTTCAGGGGGCAGAAGCGCAGGTTACTCCAGGATCTTTCAGGATGTCTGGAGAGCACAGGGCGGGAGGCAGGGTGGCGACAGAAGAAATTACAGGAAAATACGCATTGCAAGTCCTTGTAGAAAGCCCTCCGGATTAACCCCACTCCTGGAGTCCTTGCCCATCTGGTCCCGGACTGGGCCCTTTGGTGGGCCCTCTTGTTCTGAGCTGCCGCTCCAGATACAAACGCCAATGACAACCCAAACTTCTAGGGGCAGGTAACCAGCGAGGGGTCATCCAGTACCTCCGTCCCGGAACCTGAGGACAGTGCTTGCGCACCCTTCCCGGAATACCGACCTCTGCAACACCGAGGTCGAGTCTGCGTGGATGCAACTCTCCGCAGTGTGGGGTTGTCACATTCCGAGGGAAAAACTACACTCCCCACAACTCCTTGCGCGCCCTGCTTGCTGCGGTTGCTCTTGGCCAATCGGGAGAGGCAGCTGTGGCGGGGGCCGAGGAGGGACATTTTAAAAGGGCCGGGGATTGCGGGCGTCAGTGGCCATGGCGGATACAGCGACTACAACATCGGCGGCGGCGGCTAGCGCCGCTAATGCTTCAACTGATGCACCGCCTTTCCAACTGGGCAAACCCCGCTTCCAGCAGGTGAGGACCAGGGTTGTGGTCTGCATGTCGGCGGGTGGCAGAGGAAGGACAAGCAAACTCCCCTCCAAAGTCCCCTTCAGTCCCTGGGTCTCCGACCTGCGGCCACCGGAGCCTGCAGTTAGTGCCGAGAGGACCTCGGCCACAACCACCCTTTCCCCATTGGTCAGTGGGGCGGGAGAGCACTCCCACCTTGACTTCCTATTGGCAGTTGCTTCTGTCACTCCTCTGCTGCCCGCGCCCTCCAGTCGTTCTCGCCTGAGGCGCTCTTTGATTGGCTACGGCGGCCCGCGGCCCGGAATCCCGGGCGCCCGAGTCCGTGCTGTCTTAGCAGGGTCGCGCCAGCTAGTGCAGCCGCCCACTCCCGGTATAAAGTTCGAGCCCGGCCTTGGGTGAGGAGTTGGCTTGGCCGGGATGCCTTCTAACTTTTCTCCCGACTGGGACTGACTTTCCTTTTGAGCTGCTGGCTGAGCCGCCAGGCAGCACCCGCACCTCTCGGTCACACTCCCATTCCTTTACCCCCAAACCGGGTCCGCGAGGCGCCTCAGGGTGGGACCACACGCCGAGTGCTGCGGCGCCCCGGCCACCCCCGTCCCCGAGATGAGGATTCCCTGACCCAGCGAGTCGGCTGGCTAGTGCCGGGCAGAGATGGAGCTGGGACATGCCAGGAGAGCCAGGGGTGCGGAGGAAACGCTGTGTCATCCCCTGGGGCCGCAGCCTCTCTGAGGGGTCGGTGGACCCGGGAGCCAGCCCCAGCCCCTCCCCCGCTGCGTTCCCGGTACCGGGGCTCCGGCGCCGCGTAGCGCTCGGCTCTGTCCAGACCGGCTCCGGCTCTTCTGGGCACCGTAGCTGTTTCTTTTCCTCCCGGACCCGCTCCTGGGCGTCGCTAACTTGGTCCTCGGCCACAGAGACTGGGCTAGAACTAGCAGCCCGGACGTGTTGGCCCCTCTCGGGCCCTGGAGAAACAAGTCTAGGAGAGGCACTTCCCACTCCGCAGACCCTGGGGCCCTGCTGCCTCCGGCGCTGAGGAAGCTCACTTTCTTAGGAAAAGGGTGTAGAGACTCGGCTGAAGTGAACCAAGGCTTGCCGGGGGCGGTGGGTGGGCTGCAGAGGTGCCAGGATGAACTTTGCAGAAAAAAGGGCTATGTATGGTACAAAGGTGGGAGCGGTGTTGTGCTTTCTTTTCTTTTGTATCTTTTTTTTTTTTGGCTGCCGTGGCTGGAGGGGGTTTAATCCAGCCCTGAGCTTTGCTGAATTAAGGAGCTGCTCTCCTTATCCTTTAAAGAAAATGTCCCCGGGAATTTTTAAATGGGGCTAGATTCTTTTTAAAAATGGGACTAGATCGTCTCAGCATGAAGGTATCCGAGAAGAGAGTAGCATCTTTCTGCTATCGAAAGATGTTATCAATGCAAGACTGTCTGGGGTGCTCCTGTCTCACCTGGGGTGACTCTTCATTCCTTGTCTTTGCACCTCTCTTTCTGCTCATCCTTCAGTCAAGCTTAGTCAAGTCATTCTCTGGCTGTGTTGCATTTACCCTTTGATCTGATAAAATCAGGTAGCTGACTCCCTCCTGGAAACGTCTTTGGCCACCCCCAAAGATTTTCCCACCCTCTCAACCTTTCCCTGAAGTCTTCCCTGTGGTCCTCAAAACTGGTCACTTGATTTCAAGCCTCATGTAGGCCTTTTGAGAAAGGGGCTGATCTTGCCCTTCTCTGTCTCAATCTTACTCTGAGGTGTGAGTGGTTAGGCTTTTAATAAGGTGTTGAGTCAAGTCTGCTGTCCCCTTCCCTTCCCTTGTGCCTGATTTCTTTGTGTGGCTCTCGAAACATCCAGTCTCCCAATAGATATTTATGGGGTACCTCTTTGTAGCTTTACTAACTAGGCCCTTTGCTGTGATCACCACTGGAGCCACAGATGCACATTTGAGGTTACTTGGTTCCTATTGCTGTTGCTGGTACCACTTTTGGGCCGTAAAGTGTATGCAGTCCTTGCTGTTGAAACTTCCCAGCATAGTGGCTTGCGTAAAGCACTGTGCCTGAGCACATGTGATTCATCCATGTTAAGGATCCAAACTTGCTCCTCCTACACTGCTCTCTGGCTTTCTGCAAGCAGCTCAACTTGCCACCCAAATGCTACTCATAAATCTGGGATTTGTCTATATACTTCCCTTCTTCTCCCTCCCCCTCTAAGTATCATCAGAGGCCCTGATCTCACCTCTCAAACTCTGGAATCTGCCCATCTCCATGGCTAGACTCCTAAACCAGCCCCCTCATCTATTTCCTGGGCCATTGTGGAAGCCTTTGAACAGGTCTCTCAGCTTCCTCTCTGGCCCTCTTCCCATCCCTCCCTCTTCTATATGGCAGAGTCCCAGCAATGCAGGTCTGATCAGATGACTCTCCCTTCCCCCCACATGCACAATTAAACACTCTGAAATGACTTCCCCTGCTTCTAAGGTAAGGATCTCACCTCTGAAGGGCCCCAAATTCTGCACAGCCCAACTCTGTTATCTTCTTGCATGAATCCCTCCACCCACCCAACCCGTTTACCCTCCCTCCCACCACATGGGCTGCCTTTCAGCCTTTATACCTCCCATGTACCTTTCCACCCCTGGGCCATCTGCTGGAACATCACTTATCCCCGATTCTAAGTCTCATACCACCTCTCATTCTTCTTAATGAGTTCATGAAGCATCACTTCCTTGGGGAAACCTCCAAGATGACTGTTTCTGATTGTGCTCTGCTGCTGCAAAGCACCTATCTAGTGTGTACATTGATTTGGTGATGACTATTTCATTACCATCTGTCCCCCTTTCAACTGTAGGTTCCCTGGGTACAGGGACTGTGCCTGCCCTGACTCCCTGTTGACTCAGCCTGTCTGGCACTTCAAAGATGCCCAATAAGATTTGTGAATAAACAGATGTGTTTGCAGACACTTCAATGGATTTTGAGGACCTTCATTAGATTGACATACAATGTTGCAACTGAGGCAGTGGGTCAACTTTTATCCAAATTGTCCCACAGGAATCTTGTAAAATTGCTACCAAATGGGAGCGTGTTTGACAGCTCAGAATTGGTGGTTTCTAAGGGGTGATCTAAAGACAGAGTAGTCGGCTTGGATGTTCTGGGTTGATGAGTTCCTTCAGGGCCCAGTCATCTTTTTCTGGGTTCTGCCCTCATTATTTAATATACAATAGGTGTCCAATGCATGCTCATATTGCCTTGTGCTATCCTGGCGGAAGCCAGCCTTGAGTGGTTTATAATCCAGGTTCCAATCCCAGAGCTCATGCTGGGGATACCACTCTGATTCCTCAACTAGTCTCATCACTTTCTGTAGAATTTAGAACTAAGGTATTGCTCTCTGGAGTCACCACAAAATCCCTCACCCCCACAAGGGTCTCCTTGTGCAGGGGAGGAAGAGCCCCAAGCAGGATCAGAGGGTGGAGAAAGGGTGATGGATAGGCTTTGGAATGTGGCCATTTTTCTCTCCATAAGATGATGATAGCCAAACATTGTTTCAACCTTTCTGCATATTGAAGCTTATACAACCCTGTAAGGTGGTACAGGTGAGAAAATTTAGCACACAAACATATTGTGTAACTTTCTAGGCAGTCTGTCTCCAGAGTCCTTATTTTTTTGTTTATTGTCAACTTTTTAATTCTGGAGGTTTTCAAATGTACAGAAATGAAGACAGGCATTGAACCCGTATGTATCTGTCACTCAGCTTCAATAATCACCAACTTTTTTATTTTTTGTGGTACTGGTAATTAAACCCAGGGCCTCATGCTTGCCAGGCAAGCATTATACCACTAAACCACATGCCCAGCAGCCCAATAATTACCAATTTAAGACCAGCTTTGTTTCATGTATATACCCCAACTCCCAAACTATAAATTATTTTTAAACAAACCCTAAACGTCATGGCATTTCATTCACCGACTAGTAGGTATCTCTAAAACTAAGGATTCTTAGTTTGTATTCATTCATCCATTCATTCATTGATTTATTATACTAGAGATTGAACCCTGTGGCCCTCTACCACTCAGCTTCATCCCTAGCCTGTCTTTCTTTCCTTTCTTCCTTCTTTTCTTTAATTTTTTAAAAAGAGGACAGTGTGAGAGAGAGAGAAAGAATCAATTTTTATTGAGTTTTTCACATGGCTTTTGTTGCTTTGACACTTAGTTGTGTACATGGGTGCTGGGGTTTGAACCCTTGTACGTGCTCATGCCAGGCAAGCGCCATAACCACCGAGCCACCAGTCCAGCTCTCTTTCTTTAATTTTTAAGAGAGTGAGGGTCAGAGGGAGAGATAGATAGAGAGAGAGGGAGAAAATGAGAATCAATTTTATTTAGTTTTTCATGTGGCTTTTGTTGTTCTGACACTTTGTTGTGTGCCTGGTTCTGGGGGTTGAACCTGCATACTTGCACATGCCAGGTAAGCACAGAAACCACTGAGCCACTGCTCCAGCCCAATTACTTATTTTTTTTAAATTTTAGTACAGGGGAATGAACTCAGGTGCTTTACCACTGAGCCCCTCCAGCCTGGTTTCATTTTGTATTTTGAGACAAGGTCTCACTAAGTTGCTTAGGGTTTCACCAAGTTGCTGAGGGATGGCTTTGAACTTGGAATCCTCTTTCTTCAGTCTCCTAAACTGCTGGGATTACAAGTGTAAACTACTGCACCCTGCTTAATTTTTTTATTTGGAGGCAGGGTCTTGCTAAGTTGCCAAGACTAACCTTGCATTTGGGATCTTCCTGCCTTAGCCTCCTGAGTAGCTGGGATTATAATCATGCAGCACCAGGCCAACCTACTTTTGGTTAGTTTTTTTTTAAATCAATTTTAATTTTGTATAATTTTAGATTTATAGAAGTTAGAAAGAGAATTTCTGCCTAACCCAACATTGATACATTGCTATTAACTATATACTACAGATTGAATTGGATTTCACTTTTTTTTTTTAACATTTCTGTTCTAGGAGCCCATCTAAGATTCTCATTATATTTGCCATCATTTTTCTTAGTCTCCTCTGATCTGTAGGTTTCTCAGATTTTCCTTGGTTTGGGTGACCTTGATGGTTTGAGGAAGTACTGGTAGAGTATTTTATAGAATATCCCTCAAGCTGGGGGAAGAATCCTGCAAAGATGCAGAGCCCTCTGTATCACATCATATCAGAGGGCTTCTAAAATTAGGTTTTTTTTTTTTAAATAAGAGAGAGGGACAGTGAGAGAGAGAAAGAATCAATTTTATTTAGTTTTTCATGTGACTTTCCTTGTTCCAACACTTCGTTGTGTACATGGTTGGTGCTGGGGTTTGAACTCATGTCCTTGCGCATGCAAAGCAAGCGCCGTAACTGCTGAGCCACCGCTCCAGCCCCTAAAATTAGTTTTAATATAACCATAACACCCTCTGTACACCTAAAATAATTATTTCTTAATAGCATCAAATATCTAGTCACTTCACCTTTCCTTTATTGTCACCTAAGATTTTTATTGTGCTTTGAGTGAGGCTCCCATCAGCCCTACACATTACATTTGGCTCAAGTCTCCTTTGTCTCTTCTGATAATTATTTCTCTCTCCTTTCTTTCCTTGTATTTGTTGAAGAAATTGGGTCATATATAATTATGTATATATAATTATATCTGAATGTGGTTGATAGAATCCATCTGGTATTATTTAACATGTTCCTCTGTCCTTTTTTTCTTATCAACTTGAAATCTATGTATTTTTGTTTGTTTTTGAAATCCGTGTTTGAAAGCACCGCCCCATGTGGTGTTGTGAAAGGGAAAAGAGGAAAGTTCGTCATGTAGGAGCCTCTAAGACCTGCTTTCCTCCTTTTCTGCTCCTTGCTTCTTCTGAACTCACTCTTTTCTTTACCTCAGGTCCAGATACTGATGGGGCAAGTTGGGTCCCAGGACAGAAACACACAAGCACAGGCCTCTTACCTTTTGTTTTTCAGTCTATCCAGAAATAGGGCTTTCTTTTTCTTTTTCTTTTTTTTTTTTTGGGGTGTGTGTGTGTGTGTGTCTTTTAAATCATTTCCTTCTCATAGGCTATAGTGGCTTTCTGCTTGAGGCTGGTTTGTACCATGGAGCGGGACCAGCACTTCCCAGAATCACTTGGGAAGGTTTTTAAACAGATGCTGCTTCCTGGAACCCACCCTAGACCAGTAGAACCAGAATCTCGGGGTGTCTGGCCTGGCCACAAAGTGCAGGTGATTCAGGGTACAGCCTGGTGGAAGATACCTGCAGCCCTAGCTTTTCTGCCTTGGGCTCCAGGGTCAGTGAGTATATTATTTCTAATCCCGAAGAGCAGTCATTCTGAGGTCTGGAGCAAGAAGTCTGTCAGTTCTTCTTGGGCCTTTGCCCTATCCTCCACTCAAGAGGGTCTGCTGTCCCCAGCTGACCTGCACCTGGGGAGAGGGCAGCCTGTCACTGCAGGCCAGGGGACCTGCCAGGAGTTACCAGACTCAGCTAACTTGTGCAGGGAAAAAGAAGGAATCATTTGACTGACTCATTTTTCTGGCAAAGAAAGGGGGAGAAAAAACATTCTACTGTGTGATCAGATTAGGAGGGGGCTGAATTTTAGTGGCGGCACTATGCATTTGAAAGTATTGAGAATATAAAAATGAGTTCAGACTGAGAGAGTAAAAACCTTGCCTGCCATTCATGGGCAGGGAAGACAGACACAGGTAAAGTCATTCTTTCCGCAAAGAAATAATGTTTCTTGACTGGGGCTACAAAGTATCAGAAGGACCTTCTTTTTTGAGTAAGCACTCATTGAGAAGTTGAATTCTTGAAAATCATAGATTGCCAGGGTCTTTGCTGTTTTTTTGTTTGTTGTTGTTGTTTTTTTTTTAAGAGGGGGGGTTAATGAGAGAGAAAGAGAGAATCAATTTTATTTAGTTTTTCACATGACTTTCGTTGCTCTGAGACTTCGTTGTGTACGTAGTGCTGATGCTGGTGATGTGAATGTCCGGTTCATGTCCTCTGGGAATCAAAGAATGAAACCGAGGGACACCCAGGCAAGCATAGTAGAGTGAATTTTATTATAGAAAGTAAAGCATAGGGAAAAGAGCAGACTCCTCGCAGAGTGGGGAAGGGGACAGAGCCGATGAGGCAGTGAGGTTTGCCCTTTTTATATGACGCCCTCTCCTGGATTGGTCACTGCTTCCCTGCCCTTGTACCTAGGACACAGGTGTGGGGAATTCTGGTCCAGTTTTTGATCCATGCCTTAGGCACCAATAGAAAGAATGTGGTTCCTTGCTTAGCAGCAGGGAGAGTCTGCACCTGGCATATCTTGTCAGACCCTCATTAGCATTGGGGGATGTCTTTGCCTTCTCAGGAAAGATGACCATCAGTTATTTTTCTCCTTATCAACCCACATTGTTCTGCCTACACTGAACTGCCTAACTTTTTCTGCCTCAGTGCTGGGGTCTGAACCGGGTAAGCTACATAACCACGGAGTCACTGCTCCAGCTCCCCGCCCCACTTTGCTGTTTTAATTGTATCATTAGGAATGAAATATCCAGCTCTTGATGGCAGATCTAAACTATTTCACCTGACAGACAACTCAACATGCTTAGGTACAAATGTGTTTCTGGGGGCTGGAGCAGTGGCTCAGCTGTTGGAACGCAAACCCCAGCACTGCATACACGACTAAGTGTCAGAGAAACAAAGGCCAGATGAAAAAAATAAATAAAATTTGTTTTCTCTTAAAAAAAAAAAAAAGGGTTTCTGGTCCCAGCATTACACATTTAATTTGTGTGTGTGTGTGTGTGGTATTAGGATTGAACCCAGGGGCGTTTACCACTGAGCTATGTCCTCCAACCCCCGAACCCTCCACACTTCTTTTTTTTAAATTTTGAGACAGGGTCTTGCTAAGTTGCTGAGACTGGCTTTGAACTTGGGATGCTCCCACCTCAGCTTCCTGAGTTGCTGGGACTACAGGTGTGTGCTATGGCAGTTGGCTCCATACTAATCTTAGCTTTACAGTCTGCATGTAGAAAAGGCCCTAAGTCCACTTAGGTTGACCCTTTCCATGCGGTCTTGCTTTGCTGGGAGCTAGGTACAATTGATTGACTACTTTACTTCAGTTTTATCCCACCTTTATCAGTAACATTCTACATCAACTCAATCTTTTCCTTTGATGAGGCACCCATCATACCCGCGCTATGTGGCTTTCCGCGTTGCAGTGATTCACTAAACTTAACTTTGTTAGACTAAAAGTTAGTCTGGGGGTTAAGGTTGACGGGGCTTGGATTACAATGTGCTTTCAACCCCTTTGATGAATCTCAGGCCTGTATTTCAAAGTTTTTACTGAACTGTTGCATGTGGAATGCCCTTTAAGTTTCTCAAATGTACACGACCAATGCAGAATTTGTATCTTCCTCTCCATTCAACCAGTATGTTTCTTGCTTCCCTTGACCTGGTTAGTATCAAACTAGAAATCGAGGCATCAGCCTTGACTCTCAGTTCTTCTTCATTCTCCCACACTCAGTAAGCCTTGCTCTACCCCAAGGCCCAGCACCTTGGGGCACAGTAGGTCTTCAGTAGCTAGTTGAATAGTGAATGGGTGAAGAGCTGCCAGGCATCTGTGGTTTCTCATCACAGCCTTCATCTCCTCGTCCTGTCCCTGTTACCTCTGTTGGTTAACTCAGCCACCTCACCGTCTCAGATCCTTTGGGATGCCTCCCTGACTCCAGGAAATCTTTTGTGTCCCCAAGGCACTTTGTGATGCCTCATTTGAGCGCTGATCACAGTGTTTTGTAGTTATTTGTTTACTTATTTGTTTGTAGCTATTTGATTCTCTTGATGGCTCTGAGTTCCTGGAGGGCTTGTTCATTGTGATGCTTCCTGAGCCTTGCTCCGTGGGAGTTTGTAGATATCTGTGAGATAAAAAGCTTTCTCTGGGATTCTCCCCTGTGACTGTGGTAGAAGAGACAAAAGAAGGTGGCAGATCTGGGGCGGGATCCAGACCACAGGGCCATTCAGAGGCTGGAAGTGTCAGCTGGAGCATCTGCAAGGAGTTGCTTTGCTCACATGTGTCCCTTCTCATCTGTATCCCTCTGGGACAGCTAACTTCTCACCTTCGACCCTTTTCACTTTTGGCACTCCCTCCAAAGCCCAGACCAGGCTCCACCCTCTTGAGGAAGTTGGAAGCCATTGGCTGCTCATCATCCCCCTCATCCAATGCCGGGTGTCTGCACGGTCCCTTCTAGGATAAGGAAGGAGCAGTCCCACACCCCACACTCTTCAGGAGCTCATTGCTCTGAACATTATTTAACATATCAGCTTGTACTTTAATTTACATATATTTTTAAAAATAGAATATTACTTCTCTATGGCATACCTAATACTGATTTTTTTCATTTTAAAAGCAATTTAAAATATATAGAAATGAAATCACCCATAATCCTATTACCCAGAGGCAATGTCTGTTAACATTTTAATGTATTTTCACCTAGCATTTTGAAAAATACAGTTTCAAACACCTTCAGTCTTATAGGAAAGTTGTCTTGCAACCCTTGCCTTGCTGGAGTAAGGAAAACTTCCTTATATCTTTTACCTAGCTCCATCAGTTTTTAATATTTTGTCATATTTCCTCATCATTTTCTTTGTCTACAGGGGACAAAAAATTTAGAAACAGCAAATATACATGATCTCAAGGGTATCTTCAGTATGTAAAAAAAATAATGGTACCTACATTTTCAGATTACATGGCCACCCTATGTATTTATTTATACGTGTTTTTCTTCTCAGCCATTTGAAAATAGACTATGTCCATTCATCCCATAATACTTCAGTGAATGTGTCCTGAAAACAAGGACATTCTGTTCATAACCATTGTGCAGTTATTATGTCTAGGAAATTTAACATGGATACAATACTTATTATTAATCTATGATCCATATTCCAATTTTTTCACCTGTCTTAATAATGCCCTTGAAAGCATTTTACCATCGAATCTAGGATCCAGTTCCAAATCATACAATGTACATAGCTATCTCTCTAGTGACCTGTAACTGTGCATCAATTTTTTAGTCTTTCTTTGTCTTTATGACATTGTCATATTTGATAAATGAGGCTAGTTATTTTATGAAATACTCCTTAATTTGAGTTTGTCTGAGGCTTCCCTATGATTAAATTCAGCCCTCGGGAATAGCATGCTGGTGATAACATGCATTTCTCAAGGTATTGCAACTCTAGACACAAAATGTGCGTCTGCGCCTCGGTGGACCTTTTAACATGTCCCTATCACTTTGGTGGGGGTGGCACTTCATTACTTTCTGGCACAACAAAACCCTGCCCAGCCCTGGAACCAGCCACTTCCTAGGGAACCCTATCTTTTTTTTAGTGGATCAGGGTCTGGATGTCATTTGGTCATTTTTGTTCTTCATTTAGTCCATCTGTCTCTATTTGTCTCCAGGCTTATTAAGTTGGAATCCCCCTGCTTATGCATTTTATAAAATCATAAGCATTTTTCCTTGTCACAACTAGTATCTCAAAATATGATTTTAAATGTTTGTATAGTATTCAGCCATGTTAATGGACTATCACGTATTTAACCACCTACCACAGTGAGAGTGATTGGAGCAGTGACCCTTGGCGTGTGCCTCTGACCATATCTGAACATTCTGATTGTTTCCTTAGATGAAGTTTTTAGAGGTAGGATTTTGCCAGGGTGTGAGCATCATATATGTATATTTCAAGTGGGGAATGGTGTAGGACATTTGTATAAAAGGCTAGGAAAGTGATTGATTTAATGCTGCTGAGGCTTAATCTGGTCTGTGATCTGCCCCTGGAGTCGGGGTGGCACTAGAGGGTGGAGAAGCTGTTAGGTGCAGGGGGTGCCAGGATGAGTAAAGAAATGGAAGTGGGATGGGCCTGATTTGTGCAGGAACTTTGGTGATCCAGGGCCTAATGCAGGGGTTTTATTGGGAAGGAAAAGGAAAGAGGTTGACTGCAGGGCCTGCTGTCCTAGTAAGCAAGGGCAGGGAATGTGGAGGCTCCTGTTTTCTCCACTGCACAGAACATTGTGCTTGAAGAGCTGTGGGGCACCAGGGAAGAACTTGGGGCCAAGCCCAGAGTGTAGTGAGGCATAAACCCCCAGTGCTCACAGCCTTCCCCTTCATCCCAGAGCTTGGCACCCTCATATCTCCCCCTTGAACTTGGCTTTGCCCAGCAGCCATGTTGCTTGGTTTCCTTTCATTTTGCTTAGCACAAAGCCCTCCTTTTCTAGGGCTCTTGCTCTGGGACAAGGCTGGAGAAGCTGGCCCCCTGGGCCTGCACCGCATGGCAGTTCCAGGACTCTGGTTGAAGCAGGACCTCTGGGCCAAGAGTCTGGTGCTGTCTTGCTTGGGCTCTTCCTGTGCGATCTACCCCCTGTGTGGCAGAGTGGGACCTTAGAGAGGGGTCCTGTCAGGGGCAGGTAGGACCTTCTCTCTCCCTAGAGTTCTTAAGCAAGGTAGGGAAGCTGGGAGGTGACTAAGGATCAGAATCCCACTGGGAGGTGGCACCCAGTGATGCTTGGGAGCTTCTGAAGGGCTCAGGCTAGATCTCAGGGAAATGGGAGAGAGGGAGAAAAGTGGGAAGCAGCTGAAAGAGAAGTTGGGACAGTCACCAAGTCTCTCTGAGTCAATTTTAGGAAGCTCTGAGCTCTGGGAAAGCTGCTATCAGGTCTCTGAGCAGTGAGGCCTCATTGGCATCTATCGCCCACATGGGCAGTCCTGGGGACTGGGCAAGCATGTTCCCAGTGACATGAGGGTGGTATACAGCAGCTGACCTCCTCTCCTCTCCCACCCCCCTCCAGACGTCCTTCTACGGCCGCTTCAGGCACTTCTTGGATATCATTGACCCTCGCACACTCTTTGTCACGGAGGTAAGTGTGGCTGTTACTCTCAACAGAAGACCCTTGGCTCCTGTACGTCTCTACAGAATATGTGGGGCACCTGAAGGGCCATGGAGGATAGGGATGAGGGAGTGAAGAAAATGGGAGGAAGGAAGCAGATTGTCTGCCTGCCCACCTAGAGTTCAGACACTGTGGTATGTTCTTTCACATTATTTTATTTGGATCTCACTATGGTCCTTCAAGATAAATGCATTGTTAATTGTTATTATTTTTATTCTTTAAATCTTTAATGAAATCATTATCAAGTACCTAAATTATATGCTCATTATAAAAGTTCAAACAGGGCTGGGACTGTAGCTTGGTGGTAGAGCACTTACCTAGCATGGCCAAGGCCCTGGGTTTGATTTCCAGCTCCAGGAGGGGAAAAGTTCAAACAGTAGAGATGTGTTTAGGTAGAACAGAAAGGGATACTTTAATCATCCCCCTACCCAGTTTTCAGTTTTCTCCTTTCCTAGATGACAATCATTAATGGCTTTTTTTTTTTTTAAAGAGAGAAGCACAGAGAGAGAGACAGAGAGAATCAATTTTTATTGAGTTTTTCGCATGGCCTTCATTGCTCTGACATTTAGTTGTGTACGTGGTGCTGGAGTTTGAACTAGTGTATTTGTGCATGCCAGGCAAGCACCTTAACTGCCAAGCCACCACTCCAGCCCCTCAATAATGGCTTTTAATGTTAGGTCTATTAAGACATAATATACCTTTTTTAGGTGTACAGTGCTATGACTTTGGGCAAATGTATAAGTCATGTATCCATAACTGCAATCAAGATGTAAACATTTCCATCACCCTAACATGTTCCCTCATGCTTTTTTATAATCCATTCCCAGCCCCTGGCCACTACCCATCTATTTTGTGCTCTATTGTTTTGCTGTTTCCAGAATGTCGTCTCAGTGGAGTCGGCAGTGTGCAGACTTTTGTGTCTGGCTTCTTTCCTTTACCAAATGCTTGTGAGATGCATCTGCATTATTACATGTGTCTATAGTTCATCCTTCTGAGTGCCGTGTGGGGTTCCATTGAAAGGATGTTGCAGAATTTGTTTATTCATTCACTCATCGATGAATACGTGGGCTTGTTCCAATTAGGGGCTATTATAAATAAAACTGAAATGAACTTTATCCGTGTGGATGTATGTTTTCATTTCTCCAAGTAAATAACTAGCAATGGATTGCTGGTTAAAATGGTAAGTGTGGAAAATATATATTTAACTTTATCAGAAAATGCCATGTTGTTCAAAGTGGCTGCCTGTTTTACACTCCCATCAGCCATGCATGAGAGTTCCGGTTGCTCTGCTTCCTTACCAACACTTACTATTGTCAAATAAAAATATATGTGTGTGTGTGCATGTGTGTGTGTGTGTGTGTGTGTGTGTGTGTGTATGTATGTATAATATATACACATATATATCAATACTTAGAAGTGTGTATTTAAAGGCTTCTCATGTATTTACAGATATGTTGTAGGAATACGTGTGTATATAAAATAATATTTATTAGATACTGTGAACAAGGCAATTTGTAAGCATTTAAAAAAATTGACACATAACCCAGTACTGCAAAAAAAAAAAAAAAAATACAAATAAAATTTAAAACCCAACACAGCAAAACAGAAATAAAATGAAAATTAATTGACACACAAGCGTTACATATTTACAAGGGTACTATGTAGTGTTTTGATATACATTGTGTTTACATTGTGTATTGTTCAAATCAAAGTAAGCATCTGTCCCCTTAAACATGTATCATTTTTTTGTGGTCCATACGTAAGCATTTCACATGTATTCTCTCATCAGATAACTCAAAGTCCTGCTAAGAGGGGGATGCTATTATTCATTCCATTTTACAGATGAAGGAACAGTAGAAGTTAAGTCTCATGCACATGGTGCTGGCCAGTGGTGGGGCCAGGGTATGAACCCAGGTATGCTTTTCTCTAGACCTTCCTCTTATCCAGTTTGCAGTCCTATTCAGGTAACCTGAGTTTAGGAAACTCCCCTGGGATTTTTTAGCCAACAGAAGGCCTGAGCCCCCCACATACCCTGAGGCAGTCCTTGGGCCTTTGAGGCAGCTTCCTGTTTGGACAGCAGTTCACTGGCTCCTCTGCTCCTCCGTGCCCCTCTGTGCTGACATTACCTCTCTTCAGCCCTGGAATTGACCAGCTCTGGGAGAGAAAAGCCATGGTGGGAGGAAGCACAAGGCTTGCTGGGCACCTAGGCTTGGAACCATCCCCACTGTGCATGGGTAGCAACCCAGTAAGATGAGATGTGGGAATCACCCTGATATGTGTTTCCTGCTGCTTCTTGGCAAAGACAAAGGGCTCGATTATTTTACTGACTAGCCTTATTTGACGTCTGCGCTACCACATCTTAAGGACAAGTCTGCTGAACTTTTAGGCTCTGTATGGCTTCTAGGGCAGAATCAATGCAATTACATAAAAAAATTTACCAAACTGGAGAAACTACTTACCTGTCCTGGGTAATATGTTATCCTAGATAATTCCAGAGCTATGCAAAACGAGGTACGGTTGCAGTTTTGAAATCACAACATAAAAATGCTGCCTGCTTGGTAGAGGAGTTAGCAGAGGCCAGAGCTTAACTCAGAAGATGGAGGTGCTAAAGGTAGACTTTGAGGCACATTGAGAAATGGCAGAAGGAGACCTGGGAGGTAGGGAGTAGTCAGCTTTCTAACACTGTGACAAAATACCTGAGAGAATCAACTTAGAGGGAGGAAAGGTTTATTTTGACTATCACCTTGGCCCTGCTGCCTTTTGGCCTGCGGTGAGACAGATCATCATGGCAGGGAAAGCTCTTCACCTCAAAGAAGCTGGGAAGCAAAAAAAAAAAAAAAAAGAGAGAAAGAAGCAATTTTTATTTAGTTTTTCAAGTGATTTTCATTCCTCCGACACTTCCTTGTGTATGTGGTGCTGGGGTTTGAACCTGCGTACTTGCGCATCCCAGGCAGGTGCTGTAACCACCGAGCCGCCGCTCCAGCCACCATATGCTTTTTCTTTTAACTGGTGAAATGTCAAAGAAACTTAATATTTACTGACAAGAAAATAAACAAGGCAGCAGAAATTTTAGGATAGTTTAAAAAATTTCATGTGTTCCTTCCCCACATCAGAGATCTGATAGAGTTTCCAAAAGATCTGTGTTTCCCTTTCCCACCGTACCTGAATTAGGAATTATTTCCAAGAGTATCTGCTGGCCTTTTGAAAAATGCATGCTCCCAGAAGATATTCTAGGTGATTTTCCAGATACTCTGGAAAGGGCTGGGTGCAGTGGCACATGCCTGTAATCCAAGTGATTGGGGAGGCTGAAGCAGGAGGATTGCTAGTTCAAAGCCAGCCTCAGCAACTTAGTGAGTCCCTTAGTAACTTAGCCAAACTCTATCTCAAAATAAAAAAAATTGGGGGGGGGGTAGTGCTGGAGATGTGGCTCAGTGGTTAAGTGCCCCTGGGTTTGGTCCCTGGTTCAAAAAACAAAACCTCTGAAAGGCTCCTGAATGGGACCTCCAGGCCATCAGGTTCATGAGTAGCCCTAACCCTCAGTAGTTGTAGCACAAGCAGGCTGTTTGGCAAGGTTGTCTCTATTGCCAGAAGAGAAATTAGAAGCAGCAAGAGGGGCCTCTAACCTGGGCCTGCCTCCCTTGACCTGTGGGACATGGAGCAGGCCTGGCTCCTCCCCACAGCTGCTCAGCCTGCAGATCAGGACTTAGGTCTATGAAGCACTGCTTCTCTCCCAGGCTGAGGTCCTGGATGGAATCGTTGGGCAGTGGCTGTCCAGTTGGAGGAGATCTGGATGGCCCATTTGTTTGTAGGGTGGGAGGACACAAGGAGGTGGCTCTGGAAACTGGAGCTTCCTGGGGTGGAAAGATCCTGGGTAGCTTGAGCCATCTGGTGACCCGCTTCTGAGGGGCATACGCTGAGTCAATGGATAGACTCATCTTGAGAGAGTTTTGCAGCTGCTCGTTTGCAATTTATAACTGACCAAGCTTTAAAAAGATTCCAACCCTTGTATGTGTAATGAGGCGGAGGAAATTTTATTCACCATAATTTCTCTTAGGAAGAAGGCTGTCTTTGTTCTAAGAATGCCTTGAACAAAGACTTCAGAGGAGGAGGAGGTTGCTCTGTTTGACAGAGGGGAAGAATTGTGCTTTTTGATCTTTTAAGAAGGGAGAAAGAAGGAAAAAAGGAGAAAACAGTGGGAAGAAGAGTAAGAAACTAGGGTGAGCTGAAAACCAGTACAAGAAATGCCATAGCAGAGGTGTGGCTGGGCTTCTTTTGAGATTGTACTGTGTTTATAAAAGTTGTTTTGAACTTGCACGGTTGGCCTCTCCACTGTTATTCCTGGGCAGTTGTCCACCAATTCTGCCTAGTTCACGAAATCTCCCCAAGAGTAGATTACTTGGGGGATCTTGAAGGGCTGTGAGCCTGCTGACCAGGCATACTGTGTGCAGAATCAGGTCTGAGGAAGGAATCCACCAGGAGCTTGCAGAAGCCCAAGGGGGAGAACTCAGCCTTCCATCTAGGCCTTGGAATTAGATCTGCATCTTTAAGAACAAGTGTGTACCATGTGCATCTGAGTTGCTCTTAATTACAGACTGAAGATGGAGGACATTTGTTATTCTGAATTCAGTAATTACTTAGGGGTTGACAAATTATCATTCTGAAGGGCATAGAAAACTAACTGAAATAGTGTTACTAACACCAATTCAATACAAATATTGGTGTAGGATTCCAAAACTATTTTGAACGCATTGTTGGATAGAATAAATAAGTAATTATACTGATATTGGAACCAGCATTTACACTGTGGGACTTGGGAAATAGAAATATGAAGTAGGGCCAGGCACAATGGTGCACGCCTGTGATCACAGCAGCTTTCGAGGCTGAGGCAAGAGGATTGCAAGTTCAGAGCCAGCCTCTGCAATTTAGTGAACCTCTAAGCAACTTAGTGAGACCCTGTCTTGGATTAAAAATATAGGAGTTTGGGGTTGGGCATTTAGCTCAGCGGCAGAGCACTTGCCTAGCACGCGCAAGGCCCTGAATTAGGTCCTCAGACCTGAAAAAAAAAAAATATATATATATATATAGGAGCTGGAGTGGTGGCTCAGTGGTTGGAACACTTGCCTGATATGTGTGAGGACCCAGGTTTAAACCCCAGCACCACATACACAACTAAGTGGCAGGAAAACAAAGGCCAGATGAAAAAAATAAATAAAACTGATTCTGTCTTTCTCTCTCTCTCTCTCTCTCACTCTGTCCCTCTCTAAGAAAAAAAATTATATATATATATATAAATATATATACCACACACACACAGACATACACATATATGTATATATAAAGGACTGTGGATATGGCTTAGTGGTTAAGTCCTTGGTTTCAATCCCTAGTACAAAAAAAAAAAAAAAAAGAAGAAGAAGAAGAAGAAACAAAAGAAAAAAATGTAGTAGGAGGAAAAAAAGAACTGTAATATTGTATTTAAATTGGAGGTATCAGTATGAACTCGTGATTTACACACACACACACACACATACATGCACACGCACACATTTCTTAATTTCCTGGTTCTGCTCACTGCAAGGGCCCAGATAAATGACACTCTAGTAACAATGAATACACCCAGTACTCAGATCTTGTGTGCTAAACACCATTACCCACAAAAAGGAACCAGGGCTCCGTGGACAGGTGGTAAAGTTAGGTCTGAAGCAGGGAGAGTTGCTATAGAAAGTTAGGCAGTGCTGAAGAAATGACAGACACAGAATCTGCCTTAAAAGAAAACCCACTGGCCACATTTGGGATAATTTGAGCCTTAAGAAGAACAGCAATGGATTCTAACACCTAGAATAAAAAATAATCCCTGAGTCCTTAGTCACGCTAAACATGGCTAAACATGTGGGAAGGGAAGCTGTTTGCACAACAGTGCCAGCTAATGAAGGTTGAAGGAAATCGCCTTGTGTAACCTTCAGTGAAGTGACCTTCCTGTCAGGAGCATTCGTGGATCTTATTTCTCTACAGCAGAGGGTTGCTGGGAAACGGGAATTCATTATTTAAAAGTCTTACCACAGGTTGCTTACTTAGCAATTGCAAAGGGGAAGAGAGACCTTTATGAAGAGCTTGCGGGCTGCTCTTTAACCAGGTGACTGGCCTTGCCTCACCAACTATGGAAAGCTTGATACTGGAAGATGCATAAAAAAGAAAAGAAAACTGCTCTTAATCCTACCTGCTACAGTCAATTAATAATTGATTTTACAGTACTGGGGATTGAAACCAGGAGAGTTCTACCACTGAGCTACATCCCCAGCCCTTTTTATTTCATTTTGAGACAGGGTTTGAATAATTTGCAGAGTCTGGCCTCAAACTTGCCATCCTCTTGCCTTAGCCTCCTGACTAGCTGGAATTACAAGCTTATACCATCTTGGTCAGTTTGCTAGAAATAATTGCGACTAACATTTTGGAGTATGTTTATGTATGAACTTGGGATGATTTATATAATATCTGTATCTTTGTATACATATAGAGACACATACAGAAAGAATCATATGACATGTATGTATATATGATATAATTTCTTCCATGAAACATGTATCATGAGCCTTTTTCCTTGTCATTAAATGTTTTAAAATGTAATAACCATATAATAATCCATTACACCATTATTTTAGAATTCAATCATTTTCTCTATTGTTGACCCATTAAGTGGTTTCGAGTCTTTTGCCATTACAAATAACTTTGCAGTAAATATCTTTGTACATAAATCACTGTATTTCTCTTTATTTCCTTTGAATAAACTCCTAGAAGTAGAATTTCTGGATGGAAAGACTTGAAAGCTTTTGATATAAGCATGTATCAGAAGCTTTAAATTTATATATGTTCATATTTATAACAAATATATTTATAAACATATATATTTTACCAACCTGTACCAAGATTTCCTCAGTTTGTACTCCCAATGGCAATGAGTCAGTACCCTTTTACATTTCAAGTTTTTATCCATCTGCACACATTTTTGGCCTATTTGTTACACTCAACATACACTTTTTACTTTTTTTCTTTCTTTCATTCACTTCCAAGTCTTTTAAGGAATTCTTTTAAGATCTCATTTTATGTATAAACAACCATCTCCTGTTAGACTTCTGGGTCTAACAGATAGGTTGTTTCCTATTTTTTGCTTGCCTGTAAAAAAACAGTGTCAGGTGTATCACTTCTCATTTCTGCTAACTTTTTTTTTTAAATAAATTCCCAAGGGTGGGGCCACCAGAGTAGAGACCATGGCTGTTTTTAAAGTTCTTGGGATAGCTGGAGAGATTTATTTTCTGAAGGGTTGTACCACCTGTCGTGGTAGCAGAACTGTATCAGTTTGTCTCACTAGTCACCCTAAGGTGCCAGGAGGCTCCTTTCCTGGGGCTCTCAGAGGGAGGCTCATGGTTGGTGGAAGCCAAGGACCCATCCCAGTGAAGACAGGTCTAACCCTGGGGTTCTGGGACTGCTAAGAGGGAGCAAGGAGGGGCATAGGATGTCCAATGAAAGACAAGAAAAGGGCTTAGGACTTTCCTGCACATGACCTTTAGCTTTGGCCCCCAAGTTCCACCACTTGGAGGTCACGATAGTGTCGTCAAGCTTTAATAAGAATGCCTGGCCCTGGTCCAGTGTAGTGGCACACTCATGTAATCCCAGCCTTGGGAGGCCGAGGCAGGAGGATCGAAAGTTCAAGACCATCCTCAGCAACTTAGTGAGGCCGTAAGCAACTTAGTGAAATCTTGTCTCAAAATCAAAAATAAAAAGAGCTGGGAATATAGCTCACTGGCAGGGCATCCCAGGGTTCAATCTCCAGTACAAAAAAATAAAAGTGAAAAAAGAATGCATGGCCCTGCACCTGGCAGATCCAGGATGAGCCAAGTGAGAACAACCAGCTGCTGAATGGTCAGATCATGAACTGACAGACCCTGCAGGCCTCCTCCTGCCTCTTGTGCATCCAGCCACCCCAGCTCCTCCTCCTCCTCCCCCC
>PVKS010034843.1:0-20622 GCA_004027875.1 Aplodontia rufa
GGGGAAACCCAAGCTGGGCATCCATGACTTGGCATTACCCCTGGATAACTAAGTATATATACATTGGTTACTGATGGTTTGATCATGTTTCCCCCTCAATCGTATCTCTATATATATCTAATAAAAAATAAAAGACATTATACTGTATAGATTAGCAAATAATGACAAGGAAAAAAGTCAGTATATGTTCAGTACAGATGCAAAAATTTTTTTTAAAAATTGTGATTCCGTGGTTGGTTGAATCTATATATACTGACTGTGTATTTTCTATGTCTCAATTTAACTTTTTCAACGTATTGAATACAGTTATACTGTTTTAACATCTTGTTTGCTAATTCTGACATCTGTGTCAGTTTTGAGTTTGCCTTAATTATTTTATTGTCTTCTCATTATAGGTCATTTTTCTTATTTCTTTGCATGTTATTGTTTTTATAATTATGTGCTGGGCATTGGACCCAGAGCCATATCCCTAGCAGTTTTGTTGCTGTTGTCATCATTTTTGTTTTCTTTTTGAAACAGGGTCTTGCTAAGTTACCCAGGCTGACCTCAAACTTGAACTCCTCCTGCCTCAGCCTCCTAAGGAGCTGGGATCACAGATGTGCACCACTGCAACTAGCTTATGTCTTATAACATGAATTGGATGCCGGACAATTGAATTTGCTTTGTTGGATGCTAGATTGTTTTGTCTTAATATACATATTCTTTATCTTTTATCCATGATATAATTAAATTATTTGCAAACAGTTTGATCCTTTCCAGTTCTCCTTTCAAGATTGTTAGGTCAGAACTACATTTAGTCTAGAGCTATTATTCCTTATTGTAGAGGCAAGAACCTACTGATTATTCTATCCCATAATGAGTTTCCCCAGTCTGAATGGTGAAGACAGGCATTTTCCCCAGCCCTGTGGAAGCACTGAGAATTGGCCCCTCTACTCCCTTTGGATGGCTTTTTCCTTGGGTCTCAAGTCCTTTCTGTTTTCTCTCCCACCCCTTCTCTTCTCTTTTACTCTAGTCTTGTGAGCGTTCAGTGCCTCAGTCTCCCCAGAACCTCAGCTATTTCTCCTCATTGAGTTCATTGGGCTCTTTCTGGATTTCTCCTCCAGGAGTCATGGGCTGGAAAGTCAGCACCGTATGCTGGGGCACTCTCAGGTTTCAACTCATTTCTTTCTCGTCTCTCAGGGATCCCTGTCTTCACTGTCAGATGCTGTGTCTTGTTCTATGTATTTGTGTGGTGTTTGCTTGCTTGTTGTTGTCATTTCTGGTCAGAGAGTAAATAATGTCCCTATTATCACCACTCCATCTTGGGCAAAAATAGAAATCCCTTTTTTTTTTTAACCTGTGTTTGCAAACAGGTGAGGGTCCTTATCAACACTTGATAGGGTTATTGCTTGACTTGTCCTCCAAGCACCTGATCCAAGACTTCCTTTGCAAATCTTCTCCTGACATCTTCCACCTATCACTGCACTCTGTACAGAGAGGAGGACCTTCCTATTCATGAGGGATACTCTGAGCATGTCACAATTTCCCATGTTGGGTTTTATCAATACATCATATTTTTCTGGGTAAGAACAATTGCTCCCTCTGAAGATTTTTCATTTCTCCGCATTTCCATCATGGTCCATTGTAGCTGACTTTTGTCTCAAGGTGGGTTTTCACCACAGTACTGAGAACATGCTGTGGCCACCATGGAGAACCAAGCATCTCTGAGATACAAGTAATATGGGAAGCCAGCCGAGTCCCTCAATTGTTTGGTGACTTGTCCCTGCTTGTTACTCTCAAACCCATACATTTCATGCTGTGCCTCAGCAAAATTACAATCACTGCACGTCACTGATCTGGGAGACCGCTCACAGACTGCTGACACCATGAATACAAAATTCAGTTGTTATGGAACTAATTATGCTTTATTGCCTGATTCTTTATTGGATTAGCTCTGCTAGGATATAAGCCTGTGAAAGACTGGGACTTATTTTACCATTTTTTATATTCCTATGCCTAATTATAGTCCTTGTCATAAAATTGGTATTTATTGAATGAAAGAATGAATGAATGAAACAATCAATCAATCCATAGTTAGAAAAACATACAAATTTCCAAAATTGTCATGTATTATTAGGATGCTTGCACTGTGATGATCCTGTGTTTAAATGCATTACACTTTGGCAGTTAAACCTTGCTGTGAAGTTCTTGAAAGGTCATTTACTTATATCATTTCAAACTTTAAAGATTTCCAGTCTAATAACTCATTAAGTGACCGTTCCATCAGAATTTTTTTTCAAAAAAGACAGGATTTTTTTTTCAAAAAAAGAAGAATGTGGTACTGTAATACAACAGAATGTCTCAAGAATACCTTGTGCAATGTAAAGCACTTCTTGAAAAGACTCTCAGGTTGTTATCTTCTTACCCCATCCCCTCTGATGTTTCCTAAATGCTTCCTATGTACAGGGACTTTGATTTTGAAGGTTTTCCTAGAGCAAAGCAAATCCCTTTTCACTATTCCATTTGATTAAAAACTTGGAGGCCATGCACCTTTCTTTTATTTTATTTAAATAAGACTTTTTATTGGTACATTATAATTACAATAGTAGTGGCTTTGTTGTTACCTATTTATATATACACAAAACATAATTTGGTCTATTTAATTTCCTATTACCATCCTTTTCCCATCCTGTCTTCTTCCCTTGGTCCCCTCCTTCTGTTCTACTGAACTTCCTTCTGTTTTCATGAGAATCCCCCATTTTTCCGGTTTTCTCTCTCTAGCTTCCACACATGACATAAAAAAAAATGACCCTTGACCTGAGTTTGACTTGTTTTACCTAACATCAGTTCTCAAGTTCCATCCATGTCCCTGCTAATGACATATTCATTTTTATGACTAAGCAAAACTGCATCGTATACACTTTCTTTATATCACATTTTTCTTTATCTATTCATCCATTGACAGACACTTAGGTTGATTCCATAACTTGGTAATTATGAATTGCTCTGCTACAAACATAAGCATGCCTGTGTCACTGTAGTATGATGACTTTAATTCTTTTGGTTAAATACTGAGGAGTGGTATAGCCAGCTCATATGGTGGTCCCACACACAACCTTTTGAAGACCCTGCATACTGATTTCCACACTGGTTATACCAATTTACAATCCCAACAACAGTGTACAAGTGTTCCTTTCCCCATATTCTCACCAGAATTTATTATTATATGAATTCTTGATGACTGTCATTCTGGTTGGTGTGAGATAAAATCTCTGTGTAGTTTTGATTTGAATTTCCCTGATTGCTAAAGATGTTGAAACTTTTTTCACAATTTTTTTTTGCCATTTGCATTTCTTCTTTGGAGAAGCATGAAGACACATCTTTCTTATTATTTTATACATCAGGAAAATAAGGTTCAGAGAATAGGGAAACTCTCCAAGACCATTAGCTAATATGACTGGTATTGGGCCCTCTTACAGGAGTGTAATACAGTTCCACAAGCTCAGTCTAAAACTGGCCTTATCACTGGTCTACTTTTATCTCAGAAGGGTAAATACTCATGGTGTTTGGTTACTAGAACAGTGGATCCATCACTTGACTGGCCCCTGCCTGGAACAGGATCCAGATTTTATGTGAGTTATTTGAAGGCCTCTGATGAAGTATGAGCATCGGGTCATATTTAAAACATCTAAGGGACTGAACTATGTTTACCCAAACCTGGCAATTCCGGTGTGAAAAACTATTTTCCTGGAGCACCCTGGAGGGGTTAGTCTTTGCCAGAGAATGTTCTTACAGTGTTCCTCTGGAGTCAGAGGAAGGCACCGGCTCGACTGTACGTGCAGATGACGAGAATAGCTGTCTGTTCTGCAGCTCACAGGCAAGGCATGTCACAGGGATATGGGAACATGCAGTTTTCATCCAAATGCTTATAAACACCCCATTCATTGAGCAGCCCTCCCAGCACATGCGTGGGGACACTAGGACCATATGGATTACCAGGACATCCAGATGGGTTTGCAGATAAGTCTTTGGATGTGACTTTAGGGTGCTACAGCTCTCTTTCTTCAAATTCCAGCCACAGGTTGCTTGTGGTTCCGTCCCAATCTAGTTTCAATACATGTGAGCATGTGGATCCATGACAAAATGACAGCAGCTGCCATGTAAGACTTCCCCCTGGAGGCAAAAGGCAGCAGAGGAGTTCAAAGGCATTGATCCCTAGACATGTCCTTTTTATGAATGGTCAGGGTCTTAAAAAACAAATCATAACTTACAGACTCAGTCATCCAGCATTAATTTATTTTGTATTCTCTTTTGCTGTTTTTTAACTTTAAAAAATGAAGCCTACTTTAAATAGTTTCTCCAAGCCAGGCTGTTAGACACAAAAGGAAGGAACATTTTCCATATACCCTGTACAAGTTGGCAAAGCTGCCATAACAAAGTATGACAGCCTGAGTGGCTCCATCAACAGAAATTTGTTTTCTTATAATTCTGGGGGTCTAGAGTCAAAAATCAAGGTGTCAGTGGGTTGGTTTCTTCTGCAGCCCTTCTCATTGGCTTGTAGATAGCTGTATACCATTTTTCCTCTTTATTTCTGTGCCCTAATCTCTAATTATAAAAATGACATTCAGGGCTGGAATGGTGGCTCAGTGGTTACCACGTTTGAATGGCATGCTCAAGGACACAGGTTTGAACCTCAGCATGCACACAAGGAATTGTTTGAGCAACAAAAGCTACATGAAAAACTAAATAAAATTTATTCTTTCTCTCTTAAAAAAAAGATGCCATTCAGATTGGATTAAAGCCTACCCATTGACCTCATTACAGATGAATCTTAATCACCTCTTTAAAGGTTTTATCTCCAAGTATATTCTAAGGGACAGGGGTTAGGATTTCAACAAATGAATTTTGGAACAATAAAATTCAGCCTATAACACACCCCTATATGGGTCAGTGTTCTGGGGCCTTGGTGATCAATGATGGGATCCCAAGGGAAGGAAGATTTGGGAGAAGAAAATGGCAGCTTCAAGTCTCACCCTTTCCCCAAAGAGATTCTTCTTCTTAGAATTTCTGATGAGTTTTCTAGTTGCCTGGAATGACGATTTCAAGGACGGGAGTGGTGGAGGACATGACCGGGAAGGATATTGGGACCATATGGTGGAGTCATCTGATTTTGACAAACAAGTCCAGGAGGAGACATTAAGGGACTGAACTGTGCTTTGGGAGGACACCATGGTGTGTGGGGTCTATGGAATAAGAGGGAGGGGATGGGGACAGGCAAAAGAGTTAGTGGTGGGTGGGATAAGGTTTGGCAGAAAGTGTGTTTGACCAAGAGACAGACTGAAAAAAAAAATGAGTCTTATGAGTAATGAGGAAACCAGAAATTCCAAGACTATTCCCTTTATCCTTGCTGTCTTGATTGATTCTCTTCACCAGTGTTCTTCTTTAAATTCTACCTCCTAAATTAATTTTTATCTGATTAAAAAAAAGAGTTCATAATCACTCACTTGGGCTACACTTGCTTTTGCTCATATTTTCTCCTCCCTTACTCCCAACATCATTTAATTTCATCTTTCTATGATGGTGTTTATCCTACTTGATCTTCCATAAAATCCCTCCCATGACCCCTTGAGCACAAGGGGAGCACTGTGTCCTCTTCAATCACCATGGAATGTCTTGTACGTTATCTGGCCTTTAAAGATCCCCATGAGTTTAATTGAATGAACCAGCTGCCCCTTCTTCTTTTTATTAATTCATTAATTCTAATTGTGCTAAAATAGGCATGACATGAAGTTTACCATCTTAATCATTTTTAAAGGCACATTTCAGTGATACTAAGTACATTACCATTGTTATCCCACCATCGACACCATCCATTCCCAGAACACTTTTCATCGAAGAAAACTGAAACTTTATACCCATTGAACAATAATCCCTCATTACCCCCTCCCCAAGCCCCTGGAAACCACCATTCTATACTCTGTCTCTATAAATTTGATTATTCTAGATCCCTCATATAAATAGAATCACGCAGTATTTTTCCTTCTGTAACTGTCTTACTTCAAAAAGCGTTGTGTTCTCATGGTTCATCCCTCTTTAGAACGTGTCAGTATTTCTTCCTTTTATTTACACTGAATAACATACCATCGTATAAATGTGTTATTAATCTATATGTCATATGGCAACAGTCTATGTATATTTTCTACCAGCCCACGGATTGTCTTTTCATTCTGTTGATTCACAAAATTTCTAATTTCAATGTAGTCCAACTTACCCAGCTTTTCTCATGTTGCCTGTGAGTTGCTGCCTTTTCTACGTGAACTTTATCACTGCTTTCAACTAATTCTTGCTACCCTAATCTTTTAAGTCAATTAACATTGGCGTCTACTAGAAGGAATGTTTCTCTCTACTTTTGTATAATTTGGTCCATAGTGAAGTGGATATTTCTCGCTCCCTGCTTCAAGAGGAGTGTTGAGAACATATTCTTTCTTTTTCACTGGACTCCCTCCCAGAGTCCCCCTTGGGGGAGGAACAGGGATCATCTGTCTTGAAATATATATGTCTAGACAGAGTCACTCCGATAAAGCCAGTGCACGAGTGCCACATCTCTTTCTAGTGACTTCCTAAAATAGTTCTCTATAATTTTGTAGGAGAGTCCGTAAGAGAATTAGGAATCCTCTTGAGGCCCCATCTCTCTCCCTCTCTCTCTCTCCATCTAAAAATGTGGGTCCTCAGATTCCAAATCTGGGAGAGGGACCAGGAAAGAAGACTCTCCATCTTGTATTAAACCTGAGAACCCTCCTCAAATCTGGATATTACTTGAGGTTTGCATTGCTATATCAAGGCTCTTAACTGGTCTACCTAATAATTTACTGAGAGGGATACATGAAAGTAAAAATATTTCTCTTTTGTTTAATGAGACTTGTGTACATTTTTGAGGAGGAGGAAACTATTCAGGCTGGAGAAAGTATTAGTGGTCTGAAGGGGAAGCAGAGGTCAGTTTAATAATTGGTAAAGCTCTAGCATAAAAGGGGAAAATAATCTGGTTGAGTGTATTGAGAGGGACATTATCTGACAGCATGAAGGAAAAAAAATCAAGTTCTCTATAGAGTCCAAAATTTGGCCTTTTCAGATTATTCTTCATTCAAAGATAAAGTCCCATTATCTAGGGATACAGAGTTCTACTGACAAGTCACAAAAACAGGATCTTCAAGGATCTTTCATTTAAATACTTTACTAAGAGATATTATAAACTTAATTTCCTTGTAAATTACCCTCCTAACCCACTAATGGGAAAGCATTTCTTGTTGAAGACTGTAAAAGATGGAATGTATTTTAAAATACATGTTTATCAAATATATCCATCCTGTATAGCACTCAACTTTATTTTCTTTGTAAATTATTTTTTGTTTTAAATTTTTTTCTCTTTTGTTGCTGCTATTTTGCTGCATTACATTTTCAGTTCACGAAGAAAAATTGATGACTCAAAAGTGGTTTGTGAATGAAACTAGTAATATAAGCATCACAGCTCTAAATAACAGTATAGATATAAATAGGAAAGAAGAGTAGAGTTCAAATATAGACCCTGAAACTGCATGGGCTAGAGCGAGTTAGAGCTGAGAACATTTCCTACAAACAACCCAACTGAACAGCTGAATGGGAATTTTGACAATGAATTTTTTAAACTGAATTTCCATGGACCAAGGCATTTGATCTGCTTTGCAATGATTTGTCTGATTAGAAATTTTTATCAAATAAGGATGTGAAGATTTTGCATCATTTTCCATTTAACCTTTTTTTCTATCAACATAATCTTTTTTTTATTTTTGAACAACCTTACAAGATTAACAAAATAATATAAAATGTGTATATATTCTGGATATTGCAATTATTCCCAGGAGTGCCCCCCCAATTACCCTCCCTTATCCCTCCCTTCCCCTTCCCACTATAACTCTAAAAAAAGTATTAGACTGTAAAGCATTACATCTTATCTGGATTTAACTCATGCTACTAGACCATTTAACCTTTTAAATAGTCCCAGTGAGCCTTTTTTTAAATCTTAGACAAAGTATAAGATATTGCTTTTCCAAGTACTTTTGTCTAAGAAGTCTAAAACATATGTTCAACATTCAAAGCCTTCTCTAAAGCATAAACATCTTTGGGTCAAACTATTCCCCCAAAGACTATAAAACCAATTTTATAGTTTTTGACATTGTGATCCCTCAGAAAGGGATCACGATAAGTTTATGGAAGTCATTTGTACTGTTCACTATCTACTTTTAGATTTTTAGTACAGAGGATTAAAGTGGATCAATTATATTACATGTGTGTATGAATATGTCAAAAGGAACCTCACTATTACAGACCACTATCATGCACTAACAAAAACATTTTTAAAAAGGAAGAGCAATGCCATGAAAATAAAAGAGGTTGCTCCTCAACGTCACTCTTTTCACAAGGTGGTATTCAGCATACTAATCGTGATGCAACAGCGAAGAAATGCACACAAATTGGAAATTAAAATTCAGTGGTTCCCATTTGGAATGTCTTTACAGCATGCAGTGTGAAGGGAGGTATTGACATGGAGTATGAGTGTAAATGCACACAAATTGGAAATTAAAATTCAGTGGTTCCCATTTGGAATGTCTTTACGGCATGCAGTGTGAAGGGAGGTATTGACATGGAGTATGAGTGTTTTCCACATGAGACTGTACTGGGAAAAAACACTCAAATGAGTATTTGAAATCAGTTCTTCATTTGTTGCTTTGCTTTTTCAGTGCTACTGCCTTGTGCTAATAAGATCAATTATGGCCAAACAAATAATGTCAAGAGATTTTTCTCATGCAGCAGGTGGAATATCTCTGATAAATATTTGGCAATCTATAAAGATTCTTAAGAGATAAATACTGGTACCAACTAATCATTATTACTTTAACCTTTCCCTGACATTTGATGATTTTCTATAACTGCTAGATGAAGAGATCCATGGTATTTTTTTTTGGTAGACAGTTATAAGGAAAATTAACCAAATGATGACACAGAATTTGAAAACAAAATTCTGAAGCTTAATTCAATCAAAATATGTATGAACCATTCACTGCCAGCCTCTAGCTTTGAAGTCTAATGCTTTTAGTACAATTCTGAATATTTAAATGGATGCGGAGAATGTGACGGATTCTTCCCACAAGCTATTTAATCCTCCATGAGATGCTTCCTCACAGAACTGCCTAGGATTTGCTACTAATCTTAATGACCTATGTTTACTTGTAGATTATGATTTTGTGTTTTTGATATGTTTAGATTATTATTAAATATATTTCAATAATGTATTATCTTTTCATAGTTTCTTTGCTTTTTAAAATCTGAACTTACCACAGCATATTGCATTATAATCTAAACTTTGAATAATCTTTCTCCTACTGTTATGACTAATGATTTTATTGAATTCACATACATATGTGAGTCTATTATTCAACTTTCCATTTTATTGATCCGACTGCCTACCCATTTTATTCATATAGTTAAAAATATTGCTTCTGGAATAAACAAATAAGAAGGACTGAAAAATTATTTTTTTAAAAAAAGAGGGACAGTGAGAGAGAGGAGAGAGAGAGAGAGAGAGAAAGACAGAATAAATTTTATTTAGTTTTTCATGTGACTTTTGTTGCTCCGACACTTCGTTGTGTATGTGGTGCAGGGGTTCGAACTGGAATCCTCATGCATGCCAGGCAAACACAATAACCACTGAGCCACTGCTCCAGCCTCTGAAAAATTCTTTTTAAAGGTAAGTCTTATCTTAAAAATAACTTCAACATTATTATCACCAGAAGATAGTACCTGCAGTGTGATTCTTCTAATATATTCAGTTTCTCACTCAGTACTTGAAATGTGAACAGGTTTCCTCTTTGTTGAAGAAATGTGCATAGACTTCATTGTGTTTTTCTCTCTTTCCTTTCACTGTAGGTCAACCTCTGCTACCAATGGAACACAGTCCTCTTTCCCTTAAATTCCTCTGTTATCTGGTTACACTGCACTCCCCAAAGAGAACTATTAAAAGTTATCAGTGACCTCCTTCATGTCCTTCAGGTCTATTTCTGATCTTCAACTTCTGACAACCCCTTATATAACATGACATCTGTCCTCACATCACCTGGACTCACCTCTGTCCCTCCCTCTGGTAACTGCCCTGGACCTTCTTTGCCTTTTCTGGTTCAAATTCTCTGCCTCTCCCTGCCTCCTAGCTCCTTCTGAGTGTGCACTCTCCACGCACACTTCCTAAATGTGTCTAGGTGGCCATGCACACAGCACTTAACCACACTCTTCCCCAAGTCTTAAGATCATGACATGATTTAACTCACAAGGACTGTGTTCATCAAGCACCTGCTGAAGATTCTCACAGCTTGATCTGTTAACATCTTTGCAGTCTAAGACAAATTTCTCACCTTCCTGTGGAACAGGAAGTCCCTCTCCTTGACTTTGCAATAGCACCCTTGTCTCCAACACCTCTGAGACATCTTTTACATGTGAGAAATAGGAGCCCCTAAGCTGCAAAACCTTACAATGTGGTATCTGAAACCCTCCCCTTTCTACTCTAATACCACCACTAGCATATTTATCCTCCTTCCTACTTCCTAAGTAGCGTTCACTGAGTTTACTAGAAGCTTCTCTAGCTTCCAGCTGCCATTCGAATGAAGTCCAAAGTCTTACTCTGGCACCCAAGACCACCGGATCAGTGTACAGACTGCTTGCATCATCTGTACCCATCGAGACTCTAAACACTCAAGTCACAGGCATCTGGATTTCAATCTGGACGTGGTTTCCTAGTAGCTGTGTGTGATTTGAGCAAGAAACTCAGCCTCACTCTCACCAAAGCCCATAGGATGGGATAAGAGGGATCTACCACATATAGCTTGTGTGTGTGTCAAGTACAAAAGGCCCACCAGTGATCAAAAGCCTTATTTGTCAAGCACAGGGACACCACAACTCATGGGAAACTCTGGACTACAGAAGGTGAACAGAAGGACCCTACCTACCTTACTCAGGGTTCATGAAGTTTAACACAGGGACTTACCTTTATTCTTGGCACTTGGAAGTTAACAAAGTGATTCCTCTTACCTTATTGCTTACCCATCTTTGATCCAACGAAGATATTTTATTTCATGTTGTCACACAAACATGTATTACATTTAATAGTCCATCCATAAAACTTTGAAAATGAGTGGTTGCATGAGACCAGCCATTCAGAGTAAGGAGAAAGATCACTGAGAACCAGCAGATCTGGGATTATGTAGTATTTTCCTTATTCTGGCTCCATGACATTGAATAGCTATAATATTTTGCTGAGCTTAAGTGCCCTAAATTTTCATGTGGAGCTCTGGTTAGTTTCAAGACCTACTTGCGGTTGGTGGCTACCATTTTGGACAGAGAAGATATAGAACATTTCCACCATTGTAGAAAATTCTTTTGGACTGTACTAAAAGACAAAACAACATAGGAAGAGTGGTATGGCTGCCAACAATGACATAAAATAGTATTTACAGGAAATGCCTAGAACAAAAACTTCAGAGACAATAGACAAATGGCTGGACTAAGCGGAGGAGACAGCCAAACATCTCTGCGATGTACTCCAGTGTGTCTATGAAATTAGATTAGTGGAGATTCAGACAAATAACTGGAAAATCTCATCCTAATCATTTGGTTTATTGAATGACAGGAATAGAGAAATGTCATCATGGAAAAGTAGCTCTCCCTTATTCAGGGGTCACTAGTATTAAATCAAAGATATGAAGTAATTCCAAAAGATATTTTAAGATTTCCAATAGGATGTGATAGTTTTCAGACTTTTACATTTATTAATCAACCTGAGAAACTGAGCCTTCTATTGAAAAGGTGAAGGGAACTGAGTGGTATTTAGCTCAGAGAAGAGAGAAATGTGTAACACATTATAGTTTATCCCAACCAGGAGACTTTATCATATGAATACCTCCCATAAGTTCCCAAGATCCTCTTTCATATATTTCTGCATGTTTTACTTTTTAAATAAACTTTTTCACTGGATTTGACACGGACAGCCATACTATAATTTCTTTGAGGGCAATAACTATGTTAATCTTTCCATTCTTCACATCACAACTAGTGTGGTCCTTTAGGAATTGAGACTTATGTCACTCCTTGCCTTGAAACCTTCCTATGATCACATGCTGAAAGTGGGATTAAGATCAAACTTCCAAATCTAGGACTAGTTACATAATTTGAGGGACCCAATGCACAATGGAAAAGCAGGACTCTGAACCTTGTTGCATGGAGAATGAGCTTTTGGAGGGAACAATTTCTGATCCAAATCATAACAAAGGGACTCATGAAGCAGGACCCACATGTACCTAACTCCAATGTGCGACTACTCAAATTTTCCATCTTTTGTGATGCTTTTCTCTCTACTTAGAATACCCTTGGTGGCTCTTTCACTGCCACCACATTGCATATTGATTTCTTATCTTTTAGCTAATTGTTAAAATGTCATAACTTCAAGAAAGCCTTCCAAGGTCCAATCCACTATCTCTTACAAATTCTCACAATTTCATTCTCTGTGTGTTTATTTGACTAATGTTAATCTAATCTACTGATTAGATCCACGAGGAGATACCATTTCTATCTTGTTTATCCTATTATCTCCAGAGTCTAATACTACATGTATATCTCAAGTGAATAAATAAATGGATACATTGGCATTTTCCATATAACATATCTTCAGAGAATTGAACAGAGGGGCTGGGTGGAAGATGACCCTGGAGGAGAGAGCATGCCAGAGCTTCAAGCCCAAGTCCAGTTCCCAGTTCTGTTCCACTCAGAACACCTTACTTACAGGAGATCAAGGAGTCAGAATAGGCCGAAGGTGTGGACTATTTATTGTTGGATCATCCTGTCATACCTGTTGGGTGCCAGTGTGTTTTCACATGCCACTGGATCTGACTTGCTTATATATAGCTTAGGAATCGTCACTGATTACAAAGAAAACTTCATTAGTCTATTTCTCAAAGTCCTCTAGGTTTTTAACTACTGATTGGAGGAACATAGCAATGGCTTCCAGAAGGCAAAAACAACAAAAAGAGAGTCTTCAGAGCTAAAAACATGAGACTATCTTACCAAACTGATAAAAACAATTAACTCTGAGAAGAGAGGGGTTCAGACAGGGGATGGTGGTCTAAGAATCTAGCATCATCTGCTGTTTCATCATTCATTTTTGTTTTACTTTCTTGTTCTTATTTATTTTTAAAAAATCACTTTTATTACAGTTGTAAAACTTTTTATTTTAGAAAATTAGAAATCATAAAGAGCACAACCAAAAAAAAAAAAAAAAACAACAACAACCACATGCCAACATCCAAAGATAACCATTTAAGATTTTGATAACATTTTCTTCTGGTCTATTTCCTTGACTATCTTCCTAACAATATATTCCTACTGAATATAAAACTTTGTATCATCTTCACATGACTATTATAAAAGACCTTTTAAAATGTTCATAATTTTAATATGTGCTAATTATTGCATTATGTAAGTTAATATTTAGTAACTTAAGGTCCAAATATAATAAATATAAGCTCCAGAATGAAATTAGGGATCCCCATCCCCACTCTTATACTAACTAAATTGTTTGAAAAAAATAAGCATATAAAGATACCATATTAGTATTTAGGTCTTCTCCTTTCTCATCTCCCAAGTGAGAGCCTCCTGATTCTTAGTAGGAATTCACTAACTTAAGTGGCAGGATACAGACGTGCCAACCACACAGGGACACATTCCTGCATGGCGATCACTGACCAGAGCAGAATAGTGGCTCTCTTTAGTCTGGGCACATATCCTTTGGTTTATTCGAGGTCTCCTCTTCCCTTCCCCAACACCCTGATGTTCCCCAGTTCAGAAGCTGAACTTCAGTTGCCACTTAACTTCATGATACTACTGTTATTGTTGATTTGCTGTAGTAGAGTTGTACCAGGGAAGTTGAATACTTCTGTCTCCTGGCTGGCCTGTCAGCATTCGAGTTTGCCATCCCAGCTATACAGCCTTTAAGAGTGTCATCACTCAAGTGTCTCAGGTTGTTTTGGCTCTTGGACTTGGAAACATCTGCACCTCTGGGTTGGCCGTTCTGTGCTTGGAAGACTTCAACTAGTCCTAGTTTCTAAATAAGAGGAAAAGATTTAGTCTTAGCCTGCTATTTGTAAGGAATGCATTGGGCACATGCTTAATTGCTTAGCCAGCACTGCAGTCTGCATTCTGGGAAAGGACAGAGTCTGAATTTCACAGAGGAAAATGACCATTCATGATATAGTCCCTGCTGCCCTCAGTGGTTTCTTCTGGCTGGTGTACCCATGAGGATAGAATATATTTAGATGAAGTAACAAACAAGCCAAAAGTGTCAGTGCCTTAAAATCACACAGATGTATGTCTTACCTGCATCACATGACCACAGTGTTTAACCAGGCAAATTCTGCTTATTATAGATACTCAAGAAACATCAAAACAGTTTCTAGTTATCATGTTAAAAGGAATAAAATTTTGGAGAGTCTCTCATAGACAATTAAATAGATAAGCCTGAAATGATTCCTATCGTTTCCACTCAGTCACATGAATCTATGCATCCAGAAGGAACAACAGATGCTGGAAATAACCTGATATATAGTACTAATGACTACCCAGTTGGTTCCCAATGACAAAGCTCAATATGTCCTCAATTTTTTTTGTGTGTCTGCAGGCAAAAAAACCATTATGTGGCTACCTCCTTTATGGATTGTACTCAATGGGTTCCTTCACTTCAAAATTCTTTTATATTTTATACATACATTCAGCCTTCTGTTTTTATGAGCTCTGCATCTGTGTATTCAATCAACTATGGATTGAAACTATTTTTTCAAAATTGCATCTATATGAAACATGTACAGAACTTTTTCCTTATCACTACTGCCTATGCAGTGGAGCATAACAACTTTTTACATAGCATTTACATTGCATTAGGTACTATAAATAATCTAGAATCAATTTAATGTATACAGGAGGATGTGCATAGGTCATATGAAAATGCTACACTGTTTTATATAAAAGACCAGTATCCATGGATTTTGTTATCTGCAAGGGGCTCTGAAATCAATCCTCTACAAAAACTGAGAAATCCATGCTAATCCATCCTAAAATTTTTTTATGGAAACTGATCATTTGCTTTGCTTTAAATTATTCTAATATAAACCATTAAACCCTGAGTTTTCTTTTTTTTTCCAAATCCCTTTTTATTTCAGGGAATTTTTTTATTGAGAAATTTATTTGTTGAACAATCATACAAGTTTTTAACAAAATAATAGGAAATGTATATAGATTCTCAAGATTAGATTTACCCCCAAAAGTGCCTCCCCAGTTACCCACCCTTATCCCTCCCCCCTCCTCCATCCCCATACATCTCTACGAATGCCTTAGGTTGTATGTCATTACACCTTATCCAGATTTAAAACATGAGAACTGACCTCCTTTCTCAATGGCTGGGGTCTAGTTCTGGCCTCCACAGATGAGTGAAGACATTCGACTCTGAGTTATGCTTATTTCACTCAGCACGATTTCTTCCATAGCCATCCATTTACCTTCAAAGGCTGCAATATCATTGTTTCTAATTGCTGAGTAAAACTCCATGGTATATATGTACCACAGTTCTTGGGTCCATTCATCCAGTGAGAGACATCTGGGTTGTTTCCATAATTTAGCTATTGTAAATTGAGCTGCTATGAACATCGATTTCACTGTGTCACTGTAATGTGCTGATTCTAAATCCCCTGGAAAAATACCCAAGAGAGGAAGAGAGGAATAGCAGGATCATATGATAGGCTCATCCCTAGTTTTTTGAGGATTCTCCACAATGCTTTCCAGAGGAGCTGTACCAGTCTGCAGTTCCACCAACAGTGTGCTAGTGTCCCTTTCTCTCCACAACCCCTCCAGCATCTATTATTGTTTATTTTGGAAGCCTGGTTGTTTCCCTCAAGAGCTTTACTAACATTTATAACATCTATCAAAGGGAACTACAGACTCATTAGCCCCCTCCAGCATTCTTGCAAAGCCTCAATGCTTTAATCTTCTCCATTGTGGTATAGGTGGTGCTCTTGGGTCTTACATGTAGCACTGGTTCACTATTATCCTCTCAGGTGGCCTGTCCTTTTCTCCCTTAAGGACCTCTGTCTTTACTTCACACACAGATTGGGCTGGTGTTGGAGATAAAGACAACCAGCTTGTTACAAACAAATGGACATTCCCAAATACAAATAGAGACTTTTGTTATCAGAAAATACGTAGGTTTCCCTAAAGACCAGGTTCTCAGGTAAGTAGGGGCCCATTTTTTTTTTTTTGTGGAAGCAGGAAGGGTTTTTATTTGTCTAAGTAACTACATAATGATGGAATTAGTTGTCACATATACCTAGATGCACATAATTCAGCAATACAATTTGTTCAATATCCTTCCCCACTCCTGTACCCCTCTACCTCCCTCCTCCCAACCCCCAATCCCTTACCTTTCTTCTAGGTCCTATATTTTCCTAAAAAACCCAAGTACAGTGACAATTCTTATACTTATGAAGAATGTTATATATATATATATATGACTGTAGTGTATACAGTGACATACTTATAGATGCTTGGAATGTACCTTGCTTTATCTCAGTTCCAACATTTCCCCTTCTCCCTTCCCATCATCTGTTGTTATTCTCCAAAATATTTGACAATAGGAGTAAACATTTTCATTTTTTTGTAAGGCATGCAGTATAGCTTGTTCAAATATCTTATGCAGTGCCTTGTGATTGTATCTCATAAATATTAACATATGGCATTTTTGTTCTACAGATCTAATACATGAATTTGTCTACCTTAATCCCAAGCCTGGGGTTTAAGTCCAACCTCCACAAATGAGGGAAAATATTCAGCCCTTGACTCTCTGGGTTTGGCTAACTTCACTCAGCATGATTTCTTCCAGTGCCATCCATTTACCTTCAGTGGATGCAATATCATTGTTTCTAATAGCTGAGTAGAGCTCCATTCAGAGCTTTTGGATCCATTTATCCAGTGAGGGGCCTCTGGGTTGGTTCCATAACTTAGCTATAGTAAACTGAGCTGCTATGAATATAGATTTTGCTGTGTCACTGTAATGTGCTGATTCTAACTCCTCTGGAAAAATACCCAGAAAAGGGATAGCTGGGAGATGACAATGTTTAAGCTTAGTCCGGACATAACACTTCATCTTAAGGCTAACCTTGATTTTACAGATAGGAAGAAAATGAATGAGAAATAAAAATATTTTATGGTTCCCACAGCCTACACATATGTAGGAGCTATTGTTGAGAATAGCAATGTAGAGGTCTCTATCCCCAATAGGGCTCCTTTTCCACTCCACTGCAATGCCATCTGAATTGCTTTTTCCTCAAAATAAATGGTGATGCCTTTGGATGTCTTCCCTTCCTAAGAGGACTAATGAACAGCAGAAAGGGTTTCTTGTTAGCTCCTTATGAAATCAGCAAACAAACTTCCAGGGGAATGAGGCACAGATTAAAATATAGTATATGCTGGATATTGAAAGATGAGGATCTCAGCTAAGAAGATTTCATAATGGTTTAGAAAGTAGTGATGATAGGATGTGTGCAGACATTTCTTCATGCTGGACCCCCTGAAGCTGGCACTACTAGACTTCTAGATTCTTGGAGGTGTGAGCTCAAATATAGCCTCAGGGTCCCTCCCAACTCCTAGTAAGCACTCCCAGGGAATCAGGACTTCTCCACCCCAACCCCAGGTGAAATCCTTTTGTCATCCCTGATGAAGAGATTAAGTATTGTCTCTCTTCTTCATGAATGCATGAAAAACTGCCAGACCAGATATCTTAATATGGATAGGTGTATGGTTTAGATATGAGGTGTCCTCCTGAAGCTCATGTGTGAAACAATAAAAGAATGGTCAGAAGAGAAACGATCAGATCAAGAGAGATTTAATCTAAGCAGTGGGTTGATCTACTGATACGGATTAACTGAGTGGTAGCTGGAGGCAGGTAACATGTGATCGACTGGAAGAAGTAGGTCACTGGGTGTGTGCCTTTAGGATTTATATTTTGTCCCTGGTGAATGAAGTTCTCTCTCTCTCTCTCTCTCTCTCTCTCTCTCTCTCTCTTCCTCTTTCTTCCTTCTCCCTTCCCTCTTTCTCTCTGCTTACTGGTTTCCATGACCTGAGCCGCTTTCTTCCACCATGCCCTCTGCCATGATGTTCTTCCTCACCTCAATCCCAGAGCTTTTGAGTTATCCATCCATGGACTGAAACTCCTGAAACTGGGAGCCAAAATAAGCTTTTCATCCTCTAAGTTATTCTGGTCAGGTCTTTTGGTCACATCAATGAAAAGCTAGAAGAATTGGGTTCAGAAAATATTATTGAAACAGTATGAATGGGATGGAATGGAATCCTGGTCTCGGCAATGGGAGTCAATGGTGCAGTTAGCCCTCCTGGGAACAGTGTAAGAGCCAAGGCTAGATGAGAGGAGGCTGAAACATGAGGTCCAAAGGCAAGCAGCAGTTCCACCTTCCCCATGTGTTCTGGGTCAGTCTGTACACAAAGGAAGGAATCCATCCATGTTCTCAGCGCAAAACAAAAATTATAACCTAAAACCAGACTCCACAGTTCAGCTATTTACAGCATGAACTCAGGCAGCAAAAGTGCCAGGTGAGAGGTGTTTATGACAACACTCTCCAGAGACATAAATGGAAATTACTAAAATTATAGGTGGCTTGGCTATTTAGGGGCAATTACATACATTTCTAAATCTGCATGATGCTTGGGTAAGTGGAAGCCTTTGACATTCCAGCAACCATTCTAAGTCTATGTAATATTAAAGATAGTTTGGGCCTAAGTAGATAAAGCCAGATGATGTGCCAACATTTATAGTCCCGAGATTCTTAAATATGATAGCACTGTCTTGGCTGCCTGTGGACTTCAACGTTAGAATAAATGCCCTCACAAAGCAGCAGCAACGTTTTAGACTAGAAACCAAATGTTTATTTGCAAAATTTAGCTTTGCCCACAGTTTACCAAAATAACAAGAAAACAAGACTTTTTTCTTTGTCTGAACTACATTTTCTTCCCATCAGAATCTTGTAATGCCAGGAATATGGACTTAAGTAAAAAGACCACATGAGCATGTATTCCTCAAAAATTTAAAAATAATGCAATTCTTAAAAAAGGTCAGAAGGATTTCCCCCAAACACATAACAACTAAGAGATATGTGGAATTTATATATTTAAAAACCCATACAATTATGACGGCTAACATTTGATGACTCTAGTTGGTAAATGTTTCAGTGGCATTCATGTATCTTTCTATTAGAAGCAAAGAATGAATGACAAAACCTACAATTTGATTTCCAAAATGATGTACTCAGCCAACAAAAATAGCCCCAGTACATGTTTATCATCTGTAGGTCAGCTCTTCTGGCATTTTAAGATGTTTTGTGAAATTGACTAACCAAGGTCTTAAAACACTTTTAAGAAATAGAGGAGGGAGATGCAGAGAGAGGAAAAAGGAGAAGGAAGAAGAGGAGGACGACAAGGTAGAGGAAGCAGAGCACAAGCAGGAGGTGAAGGAGGATGAGGAGGAGGAAGTGGAGTTTGGAATTAATGGACAATGGTTAAGGCACAGCAAGGAAAACAGGGATACAGAGGGAATCACTAACAGCAGCAAGAGGAGACACAGGAGTAGCGTGAAACAGGAAAGAGAAAACCTCCATCTCCTGTAGTCTTCCAATTTCAGAGCTTCCAGAGCAAAGGGATTCATAGCTGGTACGCAGTTTATACCATCCCAACAGGGATTCAAGATAGTTAAGTGCAATTTAAAAAATTGTAATAGAATTAGAAGTAAACACTCTTGGAATGAAAAAGTGCTTTCTGAGCATAACACCAAAGGTATAAATCATACAAAAAACATTTACATGTTTTTGTTTCTGTACTTAAAGAAAAAAAACCCCACAAAGTGTAGGGGCAAGAGACATAAAGAAAATACATTGGTTATATACAGCCTGTGTATCATCTGATTGACACATAGGTAACACTTAAAAATAAGTGAAAAAGAAGCTGTAAAAATAAATTTGAAAAATGTTAAAATATGTAAAAATGATTACGGAGGGGGAAACAGGCAATGAAGAGGAGCAAGCAATTCTCAAAAGAAAAAAATACAAATGCTAAACTAAAAGTGTTCTACATCAGTAGTCATCCAACAAAAAGATTTTAAAAAATGAGACAAATATTATCCATGGGATAAAATTATACAATAGGGTTATTAAAGATACAGGAGGGCAAGACCTCCCAGACATGCTAGTGGGACTGAAGAGTGATATGACCTTCAGGGAGGGTAATTTGACAATACATTGTGAAAACTGTTCTTTTTTCATTATATAATATATATTATTAGTGCATTATAGTTTTACATATATTGGGATTAGTTGCCACATATTCCTAGATGCACACAAATCAGCAATACAATTTTTTCAATATCCCCCCCCACACACACCCCTCTGCCTCCCTTCTCCCGTCCCCTCCTTCCAAATATATCTCTACGAATGCCTTAGGTTGTATATCACACACCTTTTC
>PVKS010034844.1:0-20569 GCA_004027875.1 Aplodontia rufa
TAAGCTCTCTACTGCTGAGTCATCTCTCCAGCCCATCTGGGTGTTGGTTTACATGAGTAGTTTGTGAAAATGTTTTGAGCTATATACAGTTACAGTGTTAGATATTTCAACTTAGTTTCTTAAGAAAGGAGGGAGAACTTAACTTTTACCAGATGATGAGAAATCATCTTGGCTTATTCCTACAAATTAGACTCATGTCTGAGAAGCTGTTGATTATGAATTATCTTGGGTGTTCAGAATCACTTTTTTAATATTTATTTATTAATTCATTATTTTTTTAAGAGGGACAGTGTGAGAGAGAGAAACAAGTTTTATTTAGTTTTTCATGTGACTTTCATTGCTTCGAGACTTCGCTGTGTATGTGGGTTGTGGGGTTTGAACTCTGGTCCTTGCACAGCCGGGCAAGTGCCATAACCATTGAGCCACCGCTCGAGCCCCTATTTATTTATTTTTTGCAGTACTGGAGATCAAATCCAGGGCCTTGAATGTACTCAGCAAATGTTCTGTCGCTGAGCCTACATCCCCAGTTCTTTTTTCACATTTTATTTTGAGGCAGGCAGAATTGCCTAGGTTGGCCTCAAACTTGTAATTCTCCTGACTCAACCTCCTGAGTCATTGGGATTATAGCACATATGCCATGTGCTAGACTCAGAATCATTCTTAAATAGTTGAAATAGTAAATGTTAAACCTGTGGATTCAAGGTTTTATTTTGGTTTGGTCATCAACACTAATAGATCACCTTTGGGGAAATGAATGTGAGATCATTTAAAGTGAAATGGAAAAGGTCTACTATTTCCTCTGATAGTCCTGATTTTTCCCTGTCAGTGCAGTCCCGATTGTAAATGTTCTTTCTTTTTTTGTAAACTAGTTTGTGGCTTATTTTAACTTTGCTCACTATCTTCATGTGTGTGTGTGTGTGTGTGTGTGTGTGTGTGTGTGTGTGTGTTTTAAAGAAAGAGGGATAGTGAGAGAGAGAAAATCAATTTTATTTAGGTTTTCAGGCATCATGACCACCGAGCCGTCGCTCCAGCACATTATCCTCATTTGTGACATTGCTTGTTCACTGCCCATAACTGATGAGAAGATCTTGTACGCTATATTCATCTGTTGTTTTCATATAGTTATTTTGTTTTGTTTTTAAAGAGAGAAGGAGAGAAAGAATTAGTTTTATTTACTTTTGCATCTGGCCTTTGTTTCCCGGACACTTAGATGTATATGTTAATCCAGGTCCTTTCTCATGCCAGACAAGTGCTCCAACTGCTGAGCCACTGCTCCAGCCCCTTGTTTTGTATTTTTTAAAATTTGGGGTCTTCCTACTTTTTTTTTTTTTTTCAATGTGTGACTGTGGATCTGGAACTGTGTTAGTTGTGGAGTTTCAGGTTCCGTTTTTCAGTTCTCCTAAATTTTCTCTTTATTATAGGTCTGCTGTCATAAAATTTTAATAGAAGCTAATTTAGTGATGCTGAATTAGTCCTTGAAATTCTAGTTTAGTTTAATTCTGAGTTTCTAAGGATATAGAATAATTTTATATTTTGGTTCTTGTTTTATGATTGTATAATTTAGGCAAAATATGACCCAACTACATTTTACATACATATAAGCATCATGCTTTCTGTTGGGCTTGAAGAGTGGTGCCAGTTATTATGGAACTAAAAAGAGACCATTTGGATAGTTAGGAATTTAAATGTGTTTGTAATTGGTAGAAGTGGTGAATTAAAAAGGTGGTAGGATGTGTGTGTTTCTCATTCAAGTCTAATCTATTATTACTGCTTGATGTCAGAGTAGTGTGTCAGTAGCTAGAAAAGACCAAAGAATCTTGACAGAATGGAAGAAGTTGTAACTCATGCTTTCTATTGACTAAGAGGATGTTACATCAAACTAGCTTTCTGAGATGAAATTAAAACTGTACATATGAGCTGGGGTGGTAGTTAGCTCAGCACTAGAGCAATTGCCTGGCATGCATGAAGTCTTGGGTTCAAACCCCAGCACCACATACACAACTAAGTGGAGAAAAAAACAAACCAGATGATAAAAATAAGTAAAATTGACTATCTTAAAACAACAACAACAACAAACAAAACAAAACAACCCCCCTCCCAAAGTGTACATTTGCTTGCTTATTCTTCTTAGTTCTCATTTTGGTTTTCCAGATCCTTCCTAATAAATATGATATGCTGTATTAGCCTCTTCTATCTGCTATGCCTGTATTGGCTGAGATTTCCTATTAACTTGCATTAGGTTTCTGTGTTAGGTTATTTCTATTATTGGCATTCCCCAAATGCACATTTTGATTCCAGTGAGTTCAAGCACTGTGAGTTTTCTTGGGACTATTAGAAAACCTTGCGGTAGCATTAAACTAGGAGAGACTTGGGATTTGCATATAACTGTTGCGGGGAGGGGTGTCAGTTTCTGGCTTGCACATCAAGACTTTTTTTTTTTTTTTTACCAACCCCAAGCCACATTTGCAGGACGGATTGAGGAAAGAGTTGATTTTGTATTTATTAGAGGTGACATGAGCAGTGGGGCAGTGGCAAAGAGGCCATGTTGCTCTTGCTAAATATACATCCCTGACAGTTGGATAATAGGTTCCAGGAAGTTCAGTGGAAAATTAAAACAAAGCAACATTTATAGCTGGTTGAACTTGAAAAGCCATTTTGGTGTTGAATAGCAAATATGTGGACTTCAGCATTCCTGGAGCCTGATGCATCCTGCTGGATAGCCCTGCCCTGTGTACATGACAGCCTGGGGACTCAGCAGTGTGCAGAGTGTTCTCCTTTAGAGGGTGCTTTGAGGAAAGAAAGTTTGTTGCCAGAAGTCCCCTTCTCATAGAGTTATGTAACACAAGTTCCTCATATCCAGGGAGCATCTTTCCTCTAATACGTTGAGGACTTATTTATTAGAAGGACAGGAATGTCTGGCAAGAGACAGAGGAGCTCTTAAGTACTATAAATATTCCTCCTCACTCTGTATTGGGACCGAAGCTTAAAGCAGATTGTGTGGTGTATATGCATGATCTTACCATAGAAGCACTTGTTTTTAAAGAGAGAGAAAGAAAAAATCAATTTTATTTAGTTTTTCATGTGACTTTTGTTGCTCCAGCACTTCATTTGTGTATGTTGTGCTGGAGTTTGAATCCACATCCTCGATCCTCACTCATGCCAGGCAAGTGGCATAACTGCTGAGCCACCATTTCAGCCCTAGAAACACTTATTTTTTTTCTAAAGAGAGAAGGACAATGAGAGTGAGAGAGAGAGACAGAGAGAATCAATTTTTATTGAGAGTTTTTCACATGGCTTTCGTTGCTCTGACACTTAGTTGTGTACATGGGTGCTGGGGTTTGAACCTGTGTGCTTGTGCATGCTGGGCAAGTGCTGTAACCGCCAAGCCACCATTCCAGCCCCTAGAAACACTTTTGATTAGTGTCCCAACTTGTCCTGGGGCCACTGACTTGAGCCTTAAATTAGACTGACTTGGTTATAAGGAAGAGATTTGGGACTTTACATGTTGAGAAGTTACAGGGGATGGGAAGGTGAAGGAATGGTTATAAGAAAGATAAGTAGAGAGAATATTAAGCCTTTTGCTACTATCAAGAAAAGGTGCTGCATGTTCCCAGTTTTTTCTCCAGAATGATCTTGTGCTATTGTTTTTATGTATTTGTCTGATGGCACCTTAGGGACTTGATTTGGTAAGGTGATGAAAAAGCCTCTCTTAACCCCATTAGTCCCTTGAGGGGCTTCATGAAAAACCACGCCGCAGGCTGTCAGGAACATGAACTATGGCCAAATGCCTAATTTCTTCTGTTACCACCAAGTGAATTGCCTTCGTTAGCTGTAGAATCAACAATACCTGTGTGCTGTGAATTTTCCTAACGTTGAACCACTCCAGTGGAACTGAGGGCTTACAGGTTCCCTAGCTTCTCACATTTTTTCCCTCAGCAAATATGAGTGTTTTTCTTTCCTTGTATCATAACTAAAAAACAAAGATCCAACCTTAACAATTCCCTCAGCTCCTCCTTTACTTCATGAAGAACTTGAGTGTACCCCATTTTTAGACATATCTCTTATAAATATGGTGGATTGTTTCAAAACTTAGAAAATGTTAAATCTCTCTCTGCCCCACTTTGCAGTGGAGTTGAGGGATGATAAACTATTTAATGGATTCCTTTTTTCTGCTCAGCCCTAGGCATGGCAACTCCATGCTTAGTTTGCTTGGCAAGCATTTATAAACTTTGGATATCCTGGCACCAGGCTTTTGGTTCACTTATACTTTGATGTTACTAGAATTTAGCTTTCCATTCAAGAGACTTTTTTAATAGAGCCTCACTATTTTGGTTGGCAGTCACATCCATTACAAGGGAACCTTGTGGCTGACCTGCTGTTGTCTCTGTAGGTTCCATGGGTCTTATTTGGAATAAACCCACACTTTTGGTGTTCCCAGACTATGAAATGAGCGCTTCAAGTAGAAACAGCTGTCTCAGTTTGGTTTCTCCATGAAGCTCTGCTCCTGATATTCTCCTGTAGAGCAAGAAACAGGTCTTCCAGTGAATTGAATTTAATTATGGCCTGTTGCGTTTTCTCTGTGTGCATATCATACTGGCATCATGAGTTTGCTTTTGAGCCAGTTAAATTGTCTTGTCCTGTAGAGATCTTAGGCTTGCCTGGGCTCACTCATGTTGATAGCATCTGGATGCTGAAATTATGGCCAAGGTTTGAGGAAAGACTGGTTCTTGTGTTGTCTGGTAGATATCCTTCCTAGTGTATGCTTTGGTAGGACCAAGAAAGTAGTTCTGACTGAATTCCAGAGAAGCCCAGTGCTGACCCTAGTACCTTGTGGTTGCTGATGAAAAGGAATTGTACAGCAAGTAAGAGAAAGATTTCTTGACTTGAAAGCATGATCCATACATTTGAAGGAATTGAGATTACAAGAAACTTCATTTTCTTCTGAGGACACCCAAGTCTATCCTGTAGTTAGTACTCTTTTTTTTCCCTGAAATAAGAAAGTGATTTACTAGGTATGGGCCTTTACATGAAAAAAAAACAAAACAAAAACAAAAACCTGGCTGTGGTGTTGGCCAGCAAAATTCCTGCGCCATCCCTGTGGTGTGGGTTACAGGAGAAGATGAAGCAGGCTAGTTGGCCCTCCCTTACTGGAGCTCAGCTGCCCCAAATACTTGTGATATTGCCGGTTATTTATGAGTTCATCTGGACTGAGATTCATTACCCTACACCCTGGTAGGTGAAGATTTGCAGTCAGAATGCAGAAGCCCTCATTAATCTTCCTGGCCTTGTTGAGGATTTCTTGCCGACCAGAGCTCCTGTTGGAGAATGGATTGGCCTTTTCCACTGAACTACAATGACTCCGATTAATATTAATCCCTTTAATGCCGCAGTTCATGATATAGTCATTAGGTGACTTGGAACTAATCCTATCCATCTAACTAGTGTGATTTATTAAATACACATAGAGATCGAGTCTGAATGCAGCTAGGCAGAATCAGCAGCAAATAAATACCTCTGTATATCTGTATTAATGCTGGTTGATTGGGATACAGTTGCAGGCTGGCTGGGAAGAAATGAGCGAAAGAAGGCTGAGCTCTCTTAATAAACACTATTTGCCTACCCCTACCCTTTAATTTAAGTAGCAGAAACCATAAGAATTCTTATGAGAGTTTGTGTCAGGAACAAGGATTATAAGTAATCCAATTCCATGCATGCGAAGTCAAAGAAGAGAAAAATTTCATGAGCATTTGAAATTTTTTAAACGTATATGCTTGAACTGAGGAAGAAGTCCCTTAAACATATCAGTTATTTGAATGACTCTCCTCTCACAGATTTTCTTCTTTTAAGTTTTAAAACAGTAACTACTTAAATGAACTTTCTCTAATTTCCTTGAAATTCTTGGTAAGACACCCTGATCACTAGTCACAGACACTGTTTACACTGGTCTATCTAGTCTATCTCCTCTCCTGGCTTCAAGGCTTAAATTTTCTTTTTGAAGGTGGTAAGAAGGTAGAGCAGCCAGTCCTGCCATATAACAGTTCTCTTCTCTGATAACCTTGCCCAAGCTAGCAGAAGCATAATTTCTTTTGTAAATAATTGAGGTTTATCATTTTCCTTTCTCAAACTCCTTTTCTTTCCTCTCTTTGCTCTTTCAGCAGAGATGGCATTAATATGGAAAACATCTACCTAGCTGGCTTCGTTTAATCAGGCAAGTCTGACATTTGTGAAACCTCTCATTAACATTTTCCCCAAAGAGCACAAAATGGCCTCCCCTCCAAACACAGCCACCTCAAAGTTTAGGCTGCTTTCCATCACCATTGGCAGGATGCTCTCAGAGATGTTACTTCTCTAAACTCTCATTCTTGGCCTGTAGCCACTGGTCACATATGGGGGGACCTTCTGTTCAGGTGCTGCCCTATTCCTTGTAAATCTCTCTTTTTTACCAGTTTTCCCTAGACATGACAAGAAATCTTCGTTAGGAAAATCAGGTTGTAGATTTCTTCAGTACTTCCATATAACCTTTTACAACCAATTCAAAAACAGTGTTTGATTGCTACTATTTCATGATTCTTTTTGAGACACTGTACATAACAGATACTTAAAGAATTCTTGGTACTTGATGCCTTCTTGGAGCTTACAGACTATAATTAGCTATAAACCAGAATATGCTATGCTAAAGCAATAGCACTCCATGGCAATACCAAGAAGAAGGAGAATAATTCTGGTAGCAAGAAATCAAGGGTAGGGGCTGGAGCAGTGGCTTGGTGGTTATGTGCTTGCCAGGTATGCATGAGCACACAGGTTCGAACCCCAGGACCACGTACACAATGAAGTGTCAGAGCAATGAAAGTTGCATGAAAAACTAAATAAAATTCTTTCTCTCTCTCACTGTCCCTTTCTCTCTCTCACTGTCCCTATCTTGAAAAAAAAAAGAAAAGAAAAGAAAAAGAAATCAAGTCAGATGTTGGTGGCACATGCCTGTAATCCCAGCAACTTGGGAGACAGATGCAGGTTTTCAAGTTTAAAGCCACCCCCAGCAATTTAGACAGACCTAAAGCAATTTAGTGAGACTGTATCTCAGAATAAAAAGGGCAAAAGATGTGGCTCAGAGGTTAAGCAACCCTGGGTTCAATCCGTGGTACAAAATACACACACACACACACACACACACACACACACACACACACACATATATGTATGTATGTATATATATATATATATATATTATATATATATTATATATATCTCAAGGTCAGCTCTTTGTTGAAATTGAGAAAGTATAAGGAGGAGAGCCAGGTTTATACTCTAGAGAAGATCTTGATTTTTTTTTTTTTTTAAGAAAGAATCAGTTTTATTTAGTTTTTCATTTGGCTTTTGGTGTGACACTTCGTTGTGTATGTGGTGCTGGGGTTTGAACCCTCATACTTGAGCAAACAAGGCAAGCACCTTAGCCACTGAGCCACCACTCCAGCCCAAGATCTTGGTTTTGTTATGACCATCAAAGCAGAGAACTAACCCAGAATAGGAATGTTAGTGCATCATAATAGCAATAGTGCTTCCAGCTTTACGGCAAGGTAGGCAGTGGTAATCTTTGTTGCTTGTATTCCTCCATATTCTTTGTCATTCACCTTATTTCAGAATGGTACCAATTAATACCAAGATGAGCGCCATAGTCTTCTGTCCCTTTTGTATTTAGATCATACATTTGAGATTAAATTCACCCCTATTTTTCTTCGCTCTGGATTTTGACTTCTCTAGTTTTTGACTGAGCACAGTTTAGATAAAGAAATGGACTGCTGAGCTGGAGCAGTGGTTCAGTTGTTTCGGCACTTGCCTGACAAGCACGAGGACCCAGGTTCAAACCCCAGCACCAAGTATACAACTAAGTGTTGGAGCAATGAAGGCCATGTGAAAAACTCAATAAAGTTGTTTCTCTCTTTCTCCGTCTCTCTCACTGTCTCTCTCTCTTTAAAAAAAAAACAAAAAAAACCAGTCTAAAGGAATAGACTGGTTATACTTCTTGGTAATTTCATTTGTCCTCTTTCTCTTACCCTTTCCTCACACTATATGTCACCACAATATTAGTGACTTTTCACAAGTATCAGGAACAAACTACCATTCACATGTCGTATGTGAGCCATAAATTTAAAACTGTCGGACTGAAGATAATAGCTCAAGCTCAATGGTAGAACAAGTACATCAGGCCCTAGAATCAACCTCCAGCACAAAAAAGAAAAGGAAAAAAAAGGAAAGAAGCTGAGTGCAGTGGTGCACACCTATAATCCCAGTGACTCCGGTGACTGAGGCATTTGGATCACAACTTCAAGCAACTTAGTGAGACCCTGTCTCAAAATAAAAAAGGGCTGAGGACTTAGCTCAATGGTAAAGCACCCCTGGTTTCAATCCCCAGTCCCCCTGCCCAAGAAAAAAAGAAGGGAAAAGAAAGAAACCCCCATGAACTTGCATGGTGGCATAGCTACTTAGCTACTCAGGAGGCTAAGGCAGGAGGATCATTTGAGGCCAGAAGTTTGGGGCCAGTCTGGCCAACATAGTGAGACCCTATTTTTAAAATAAAACAAAAGTGCACCAGTTAAGAAATAGGAGCACTTACTTGCCTAACAATCAGAAATCATAGTCTTTACTGGGTGTGGTGGCATACACCTGTAATTCTGGAGGCTGAAGCAGGAGGATCACAAGTTTGAGTCCAGCCCAGGCAATTTAGTGAGACTCTGTTTCAAAATAAAAAGAGCCAGGGGATGTAGTCAGTGGTAGAGTCCCCTGAGTTCAGTTCTTAATACCATACATACTCCCCACCCCCAAAATCATATGCATTGAATTTCATAGGTATATAATTATTTCTAGTACTGTCCTTTAGATGAACAAGTTAAGACCAAGAAAATTTGAAATTTAATCATGCCATACAAGCTAGTATAGTATAGTCTGTAAGCATGGACTATAAGTTATTTATCTTTGTGTCTGTAATGGCTAGCATAGTGCCAGGCCCACGGGAAGTACAAAATAATATTTGTTGAAGGAAAGGATGAGAAATTTGAATTCAGAAAGGGCAGTATTTTGCTTCAGTGATCTTATACTTGCCATTTTATGATTATTTAAAAAAAAATTTTTTTTAAAGAGAGGGGGACAGTAAGAGAGAGAAAGCAAGAAACAATTTTTATTTAGTTTTTCATGTGGCCTTCATTGTTCTGAGACTTTGCTGTGGATGTGGTGCTGGGGTTTGAACTTGCGTACTCGTGCATGCAAGGCAAGCACGGTAACCACTGAGCCACTGCTCCAGCCCCTAAATTTTCTAATAATAGAAAACTGTGATAAAAGTTTTAGGGGCTGGAGCAGTAGTTCAGCAGTTAGAGTGCTTGCCTGGCACGCTCATGGACCCAGGTTTGAAACCCAGCAACAACTAAGTGTCGGAGAAACAAAAACCAGATGAAAAAGTGAATAAAATCGATTCTTTCTCTTACTCTCTCCCTCTCTCTCTCTCTCTGAAAAAAAAAATTGTTTTTAGCTATTTAAGTATAACAAAATAAATTTTCATATTAAGTTTTAGAAAGTTTTACTGAAACTTAGTGATTTAATATTCTATCAGATTCTAATTTATTTTGCACCGTGCGCCATTTTTCTAAATAGCATTTAAAAATATTAAAAAAATGTCAATAATGTTATTCTGTGTAGAAAATTTAGGAAAATACAGAATAATATAAAGAGATAGAAATAAAAACCATATATATTATATGGCATATAAACATTATAGTCCAATCACCTAGAGATTAACTATTTTTTCTCTTTTTATGCATGCAAGCACATAACCCCTTAGCAAACAAGGAGCACAGCCTACACATTTTTGCCTCTTGCTTGTTTCTTTTATTTTTGGTACTGTAGATTGAACCCAGGGGCCTTTTACTACATCCTCTCTTTTATTTTTGATTTTTTTCAGACAGCTTTGCTAAGTTGCTTAGGGTCTTGCTAAGTTGCTGAGGCTGGCCTTAAACGTGTGATCCTCCTGCCCAAGCCTCCTAAGCGGCCAGGATTATAAGTATGTGCCAAAGCACCTGGCTGCTTTTTTCTTTGTTTTTGTTTGTTCATATTTGTTTATTTGATTTGCTTAATTTTGGTACTGATGATTGAATCCAGAGGCACCTTGTCACTGAATTATACCCCAGCCCTTTATTTTTAAATTTTGAGACAGGGCCTCACTAAGTTGCTTTGGGGGCTGCTTTTTTCTTTTATCTTATAATTGTGGATACTTTCCTACATCATTACATACTCTTTGAATCAATTTTATTTAGTTTTTTTTTCTTTTCTTTTTTCTCTCTCTTTTTTTTTTTTTTTTTTTTTTTTTTTTTTTTTTTTTTTTTTTTTTTTTTTTTTTTTTTTGGTACCTAGTTGAAAAGAGTGTCAAGGAGGGAAAAAAAGTTTCTATCTTCACATTTTTCTGCCCTGGGTGAGACATAACTCTCATGATCAGATATACAAAGTTCACTTGAGCATAAAATACCAGACAAGGAGACAGGTGTGTAAATGGACCTTCTGGATTCTGCCTACTCTTCAGGAAGGACGGCCTCCTCCTCTCCTCCCCCAGCAGAAGTCCATCCCTTTCCCTTAGTTTGTCATAAGAGCTCCCTTCTATGCTGGTTCACGTAACAATGAGAGTATTATTTCTTTATTTTTTTCGCATAGTACTTCTTCCTAATTTGGAAGAATTTTGCATATTCCAGCTTAAATATGCACCAAGCAAAGATGTACATATAATCTTTCTCCTTTCCTATCCCTCAGATTTTTTATCTGAAGGAAGGCAGCAGGTGATGGAATGCATAAAGGATAGAAAGGATGGGGGTGGGAGACTGGAGAGGGAAGGAGTCCTTTCTCACACACTAACACACTATGGACATTGCTTAACCAAAGCAGTGTGAAATTTAGTAAGAGCCACAGCATGTGTTTCAATTTTCCAGGGAATTTCCTCTTCCTCACTGTAGGTTTAACTCTTTCTTCTGTGTCATGCCAGGGCTACCCAAGAACATAAAATGAGTTCAGTGTAAGTAGAAAATGCTAGGATTTCACAAGGCCCCTTTGGGATCTAGGATCTGTCAACTTATTCCTTACAAAATAGTTGCAGAAAGAAGCATAGACTTTGGTATCTGGTAGACCTGGTTTCAGATCCAACCTGTTGCATTGAGTGGTCCTGGTCAATGTCTTGATCTTTTTGAACCTCTTTTTTTTCATCTGTAAAACAGAGGTAAAGCTGGGTGCAGTGGTACATGTCTGTAAGATCAGTTACTGGTGAGGCTGGATCAGGAAGATCACAAATTCAAGGCCAGCCTGGGTAACTTAGACCATGTGTCAAAAAATTTAAAAATAAATAAGAAGGGCTGGGGTGGAGCATCCCAGAATTCATACTGTTGTACCACAAAAAATAAAAATTGGGGTAAAGACTTGACTTAAACAGAGTTCTTGTGAGGATCAAATGAAATAATGTATACAGGGTAACTAGTACAAGGCATACCTTGTACATGCTTCAAACAATACATATTTGTTTTGTTCTCTAGTCTTCCCTCTGGATTTTTGAATATATCTACTCTTTGATTCCATGCCATATTGGGTTTTACATATTATCAACTTTTCAACATCTTAAATTTCTTGTTTTTCTCCTTGAAACTAACTCATGTGTTAGAGGAGGGGAATTATTTTAGATGATCTGTGGAATCCCTCTGGGGGTTCTTATTGAGCTAAAAATAGATAAGTCTCTATATAAGTGCTCAGTGAAAACACAAGACTTGCCTTTCCTCTCTGATCTGGAGGCCACATGAATTTCGAGTTTTAAAATCCTGCAGTTTCAAAGCTAAAATAAAATTTCATCTTAGGGAAAGAACTGTGGTCCAGAGAAAGTCATGTCTTATGCAAGACCTCCTGAAAGAGTAATAGGAGCTCTGGAACAATGCTCTGATTTGTCTGTTGTTATAATTATAATTTAATTTTTTTTCTTCTGGGCCTATCTATTGTTTTATGTGAACTTTCTTCTAAATTGAAACCCTGATCATATTGTAGCAGTGGGGAAGTAAACACTATTGAAGATGTTTCAGTGTCACTTCTTTGAGAAGTGAGCCCCATTGAGGGTATTATCACCTGAAAATCTCTTTTTTCTCAAAAGCTTATCTAAGAGGGGCACCGAAATGGCAGTTCAGGTAGCTTTTGAGCCTCTATCCCAGGATGGTGAGTTGGTAAGGACATTTGTTTCTTTTGTCTTAATGTGATGCCAACTAGGGGAGGCTTACCCCAAGCTGGTATTTGTGTGTGTGTGTGTATGTCTGTCTGTCTGTCTGTCTTTCTGGTGTTTGGGATCAAACCCAGGGCTTCGCAAATGCTAGACAAATGCTCTACCACTGAGCTATAACCCTGCTCTATACTCCAGCCCTCTTTTTGTTTTTTTCTTGAAGTGTAATTAACATACAATAAAATATATAGAACTTAGGTGTAGGTGTTCAGTTGGTAAGTTTGGGTAATTATATAAACCATATAACCACCATTTAAAAAAAAAGATACAGAATATTTTCATCACCCAGAAAGTACCCTCATTCCTCCTTTGATTCACACACACACACACACACAAAACTACTTTCTGAGTTCTATCACCATAGATTAGTTTTGGGATTTCATATAAATGGAATCACATAGTATATATTCTTTTGTATCTAGCTCCTTTAACTTAGCATATTTTTGGAATTCATCCATGTTGACTGACATGTATTAGTTTGTTTTTTTTTTCTGTTTTGTTTTTCTCAGTAGTATTTAGTTGTATGGACATACTAAAAGAAATATATCCATTCTCTTATTGAAAGACATTTAGATTGCTTCCGATTTTGGCTATTACTATTATTGTTTCTCTTGATAAATACCTCAGGGGAAACTTGCTGTGTCATAGGGTAGAGGTGTGTTAAATTTAAAAGAATAGTTTTTCATCGTGTCTTCACCTCCCTCCCCCACTCCCCAACTCTATCGTTTCCTTCTCTGAGAGTCTAGGCTCTCTTGAAGTTGAGGATTTGGCTAGAGAGAAGCAGCCACATCATCAGGGTCACTGTTGCCAGAGCATAGTGGCCAGAATTGGACACTTAAAAAACTGAAACAGGTGTTTGAAACCCTACTCCAGCCTTTCTGTTTGGTGCCAGTTCCCTAAGAGTCTGGGGCTTGGCCAGCAGAATTTTGGGCTAGTCAAATGGATGCTGGATTAGAGACTTTTACAAGATATAACAGCATAATAATGTATGTACTGTGGCCTGTTATACTTGAAGCTGGAGAACGAACATCTTCCTGTAGGAGGGGTCCTTGGTAACCCAAATGCTTCTTGAGTGAGGACTGGTTAAGCTATGTTCCCTACCATTCCTTCCTGCAAAGCTATATAACATAAAGTCAGCATTTCCTTTAGTAAAATTAATAGTGTATTGCCAAAAGGCTTTAGCCGTATAGCATTTGGTATCTTGTGTGTCAGAAATGGGAGATAAATCATGCCGTGGTAAATTCTTTCTCTATTTTTTTATATAACTCTATCTTACGTATATATATATATATATATATATATATATATATATATATCTTATATAACTATGGGGAATTAATTCTCATGTGCCAAAGGTTAAAGCAGGAAACTGAAATTTAGGATATGAGTGCCCAACCCCAAATGACTTAATAAACTGAAGCAGTGATTTCTGTAGTCATGTTCAATGAAATTGAAATTGATAGACGCTTTTAAATGACTGCTTCAACTGAAGACTTTAGAAGAATAGGTTCCAGTTCCAAATCTTTTCTGATATTGATTAGAAAAGTCTGAAAAGAAATAGGCTGTCTGTGTCACGTGAGCCTCTCCACAAACCTTTGAGGGACAAGGGCATTTCTGAATTCCTTTCCCCCTTCATAGGTGGCTGTTACCTTAAATAATCTACTCTGTATGTCTTCAGACTGAAGATATACAGGGCATGATATAGTACTACATCATGTGGATCCCATCCGTGATAGGAACTAGATTGAGATAGAAAGGCTAAAAGTCTGTCAATTAGCTATTACTACTTAGTATTTCCACCAGAAATGAGAATTCTCGTTTCTTCCCAGTCCTTACTTAGAATTTTCAGTATTTTTGTGTAAGTCTTTCAGGTAGGTAGATAGTAGTATCTCCACATGGTTTAAATTTGCATTTCCCTAATGGCTAACGATGTTGATCAGCTTTCCATATGTTTATTTGCCATCCACATGTCTTTTGGGGTGATTTGTCTTTTTAAGTCTTTGCCTTTTTTTTTTTTTTTTTTTTTTTTTTTTTTTTTTTTTTTTTTTTTTTTTTTTTGGGTGTACCAGGGATTGAACCTAGGGCTTTGTGCATGCTAGGCAAGTGCTCTACCACTGAACTGCATTGTCTCTGGCCCTTTTTAAAATTTTATTTTGAGACATGGTCTTGCTTGTTTGCTGAGGCTGGCATTGAACTTCAGATCCTCTTGCCCCAGCCACCTGAGTAGCTAGGATTATAGGTATGCACCACCATGTCCATCTTTTACCCATTTCCTAATTGAATTGTTTTCATCCTTTCAAGTTTAGAGGTCTCTGTATCTATTCTGCATTCAAGTCCTTTATTGGTGGAAACAATTATTTGAAGATATTTTTCTTGCAGTCTGAAGCTTTTCTTTTCATTCTCTTAACAGTGTTTTTGTGAGGTTTGGGGTGTGGAGGCAGTGCTAGGGATTAAACCCAGTACCTCAACACATGCTAGGTAAGCACTCTACCATGGAGCCATATCCCCAACCCTCTATTTTAATTTTAATTGATAACCTTGTCTGTGTTTACAAATAATTCCATTGGGAGTTTGAAAGGAACTACATTGTAATTCTATAGATCAGTTTGAGGAGAAATGACAACTTTGCTATGTTGTACCTGCCAGTTCATGAACATTATATTTATTTAGATCTTCTTGATTTCTTTTATTAGCATATTGTAGTTTTCAGCATAAAGGTTCTGCATATGTTTGTTTTTAGATTTTATACCCTAAGTAATTTTATGTGGAGTGTTTTTGCATGGAACTGTTTTTTAATTTGTTTCCATTTATTCATTTCTAGTTCATAGAAATGAGATCAGTTTTGCCCTTGTAGCACTGCTTATTCTAACAGGTTTGTTTGTAGATTTGTTGGAGAGAATGTATTCCTGGGTAGAATCCTCTCCCCAGCCTCCTGAATAGCTGGGAGTACAGGAATGTGCCACTGCACCCAGCTAAACTCCCAATTTTTTATTAATAGAATCATGATATTCTGTCAAGTTGTTAAATATATATTCATGTACCAACAGAGACAGATTATATGTTCTTTTCTAATTTGTATGCCTTCTATTTTCTTGTCTTATACTAGCCAGGAGTTCTAATTCTATGAAGTGGATATTTTAGCTTGTTCTCAATTTTGGGAGGGATATATTCAGTGTTTCACTCTAAAGTAGTTTTTTGTAGATGTTCATCATCATGAGTGGATGCTATATATTATCAAAAATCTTTTCTTCATCAATTGATATGATCATGCAATTTTTCTTTTTTAGAATGTTAATGTGTTAAGCTGGGCATGGTGGCACATTCCTGTAGTTGCGGTGACAGGACGCTGAGGCAGGAGGATCGCAAGTTTGAGGCCAACCTCAGCAACTTAGTGCTATCCTCAGCAATTTAGCAAGACCCTGTCTCAAAAAAATAAAAAGGACTGGATGTATCTCAGTGGTAAAACACCCCTGGGTTCAATTCGCAGAACTCCATCCCACAAAAGAATGTTAATATGTTAGATTGACTGATTCTCAGATATTGAATCCTTCTACTCTTATCGATAATCCTCACTTAGACTTGGTATATTATTATTTTTACATATTGCTAGATTCAATTTGCTAATCTTTCTCTCTCTCTCAAAGACAGATGGACAGTGAGAGAGAGAGAATTAATTTTATTAGTTTTTCATATGACTTTCATTGCTCAGACCCTTTGTTATGTACATGGTGCTGGGGTTTAAACCTGGGTCCTTGTGTATACCAGGCAAGCACTGCAACTGCTGAGCCACTGCTCTAGCCCCACTAATCTCTCTCTTAAGTAAAAGAACTCAAGATAGTATTGAGAGACTTGGCATAGGCAGGAGTGATGCCATACAGAGACTTGGACAAAGTCCCATGGGGAACTCTCTGGATGCTCTGGATATAGCCCTCACATAGTATACAATTTAGACAATGAACTGAGAATGGGAGATCAGTAGGCTCATTCCTGTCGATAGCTAGATATATAATATCCAAGTCTCTTATGTGTGAAATTAGATAGTTGGAATCCGTGGATACTCAGATAACATTCACTTCAAGAACAAAGAATGTTTGGGGCTCAGTGGCAGAGGACTTGCCTAGCACATATGAGGCTCTGGGTTTGATCCCCAGCACCAGGGGGAAATAAAACTTATTCATTCTAGCACTTTCATTCTCTCAGTCAAGCTTCATAGAAACTTACCAATGGAAAACTAGAAGGGTTGGATGGTTGTTGTACTGGGGATTAAAACCAGGGGTACTTTACCACTGTGCTTCATCCCTAGTCCTTTTTATTCTTTATTTAGAGACAGGGTCTACCTGAGTTGCTGAGGCTGGCTTCAAATTTGGGATCCTTCTCTCTTAGACTCCTGAGTTGATGGAATTACAGGTGCCTGCCGCTGCATCCAGTTAAGGTTCAGATTTTTTAATAAGCCCACCAGGAATCTTCACTGTCCTCCTCACTCCCTCATTCCTCTAGAAAAAGGTAATCATGGACTGTACAGTTAGCTGTCCCAAGAGAGTTTCATCTAGGCAGAAATGGAGGTTGCTCTCTTAAATTCAACCTCTGATTGCCAGTACCATCAGAAAAGCTCTAACAGGATTAACTCTTGTAGCTGCAGGTTGCGCACCAAGCAGGGCACCAGTAAAGATCTTTCTGATTTAAAGGGTACTTCTTTGTAAACATGCAATTAGAAAACAAACTGGGATTTCAGTTCTTACTCCTGGTGAGATGTTCAGATGGATTTCTAAAATAATGCTTCTCAAACTATTTATGGTAAAAGGCCGGTTTTACTTTTTTGTTGATCCATTATAGATCCTTAGTTTTATAAAATTCAGTAAAATGAATTACTAGAAAAAACTGAAATTTAAGGGGAATAGTGGTGGCATAATACTTGCAGAGCTTGCCTGGCATGCAAAAGGAACCGAGTTCAAACCCCAGCACCACATATACAGTTAAGTGTCAGAGAAACAAATGCCAGAGGAAAATATAGATAAAAAATGATTCTTTCTCTCTCCCTCTCTCCCACTTGCTCTCTCTTAAAAAAAAAAAAATTAAAGACAAAATTTTTTTTCTTTTTTGGTGGCATTAGGGATTGAACCCAGGGCCTTGCGTATGCTAGGCAAGCACTTTACCACTGAGCTACATCACTAGCCCCCCTTTTTAAGATTTTGAAACAGAATCTCACTAAGTTGCCCTGATGGCCTTGAGCTTGTGGTTCTCCTTCCTTAGCCTCTTTAGTACCTGGGGTAACAGTCATGTGCCACCATACCTGAATAAACTCCAATTTTTTTATTACCAGAGCTAACATACATGATGTTACTCTGTCAAATTGTTAATGCTTTCTTTCAGTTTCTGTATATATCTGTATATCAATTAGTGGTTGGACTGCACTGATTTATGATTATATTTTAAGCAATAGTACTCTAGAAAAATAATGCATAGTTTTTGTTTTGTTTGATTTTTAAGACGGAGGGTTAGGGGCTGGAATACTTGCCTGGCATGCTCAAGGACGTGGGTTCAAACCCCAGCACCACATATCCAATGAAATGTCAGAGCAGTGAAAGCCACATGAAAAACTAAATAAAAAATTGTTTCTATCTCACTCTCTCACTGTCCCTCTCTTTGGAAAAAAGAGAGAGAGAGAGAGGAAAGAGAATCAGCTTTATTTTTCCATCTGGCCTTTGTTTCTCCACCACACCCAGCCCAGCAGCTTATATTTATTCAGTATATACTATTGGACACAGTGGCACATACCTGTAATCCCAGCAACTTGGGAGGCTGAGGCAGGAGGGTTTCAAGTTTGAAGCTAATCTGAGCAACTTAGTGAAGATTCTGTCTCAAAATAAAAAATTAAAAGCACTAGGGATGTAGGGCAATGGTAGTGCACCCCTCGGTTGAATCCCCAATACCACAAAAAAATAAATAAACCATATGCTATGTACCAGGCACTGTTAAGCAATTTTTTTATGTAGTATCTCATTTATTTCATGCTAAACACTTGGGTACAATGCAAGAGATAAAATAAAGTGTGCAGTAAGTTTTTTAGGTCTAGAGTCCTAGTCCAGTGTTTTATACTGTATAATAATTTGTTTATTTATTTTTTTACTTATTTAGATTTTGGTACTGAGGATTGAACTCAGGGACACTTTACCACTGAGCTACATTCTTCCCCTCCCTTGCCTCCCTCCTTTTTTTGGATACTGGGTATTGAACCCCACTTTTTAAATTTTGAGACAGGGCCTTGCTAAATTAGAGCCTCACTAAGTTGCTGAGGCTGTCTTTGAACTTGCTGTTCTCCTGCCTCAGCCTCCCAAGCTGCTGGGATTATAGACGTGCACCACATGCCTGTCCTAACCTAACAGTTTCTTTCTTTCTTTTCTTTTAAAAAATTTTTTGCAGTAAAAGTAGTATTTTATTCTACCCCCTGCCATCCTCCCTCCCCTAGCAACCCCCAGCATACTTTTCCCCTCTTATTCCTACAGCAACGGTACAATCAGAAAAAAATAAGTTTTCAGGGGAAAGAATTTGGAGGAGGGTGGGGGATATGGTTAAAAAAAATAGGTTATTCCACTTAGTTATCATCTTCTCCGTCATCTTCAGGTTCTTGTTTTCGTTTCTGACCCCTTTCTTTTTCACCAAGCTCTTCCTTATCTTCTTCATTAACCTCCCCGTCATTATATTCTTCTTCATACTCCTCCTCACGTCTTCCTCTTTCCCCTTCTTCATCTTTGTACTCATCCTTCTCATCATCCACTATCTGAGCATCTTCATCATTCTCCTCCTCCTCCTCTTCCTCATCCGGGCCCTTCATCCACATAGCCCTCTGTATCCAAGTCAGGCCTCCCTGTGGTCCTGGTCATAGCCATCAAGACACATGAGCTGGGGCTGGAGCGCTAGCTTAGTAGTTGCAGCGCCTACCTGGCAAGCATGAGGATGCTAGTTTGAACCCCAGCACCATGTACACAACGAAGTGTTGGAGCAGCGAAGGCCACATGAAAAACTAAATAATATTGATTCTCTCTCTCTCTCTCAATTTCCCTCCCTCTTAAAAAAAAAAAAAAAAGATGCATGAGCTGTAGGGGGAGGACCTTGACATTTTCTTGGTAGTCATTCAGTTGGTAGTTACCTCTCAATTTAAAAGGTCTAAGCTCTTGAGGTTCCCTAAGTGTTTCAGTGGTTCTGTTATGCTGAGGTCTTTCATTTTGTTGCCACTTAAATTTAGATGTGTAAGATTTGGACACCTTTCTGCCAGTAACATCTAGGCCCTCTGAAATTCGGTTATTGCTTAATTCAAGCTTCTTCAGTTTATTCAGTTTTGGTAAGTTGGTGACTGAGGTGAGGACTACATGAATTGTACTTAGGAATTCTGCTTCTTCAAATTTATCTGTGAGGCATTCAGTTTTGCCTTCATTCGACCCACAGTTGTCCAGGACATGTTTCACATCAGAGGGCATCCTGTTCTGCAGCTCTAAATGAATCCATTTGTTCATGTCCATCTCTTGCTCACTCTCTCTGCAGAGGCTCAAGTGCCAGTGGCATTCAATCAGTAAACCCCAAACCCACAGCCACTTGTTTTAGGACTTTGAAGGCTAAACCAGCTCTGCTTGGTTCTCCCAACAGTTTATTTCTTAAGCTAACTATGAAAAAATTTGAAAAGTAGGCCTTCTACATTTAACTCCTAAACCTTAAAAGGAATATAGTTAAAGATAAATACCACCAGGACAACTGATGGTTATTATTTATGGTACAATTCAGGATAGCTCTTTTAATTTCTGTGTATTCCAAGATACGCATAGTATCAGAGAAACAGGTTTTCCTGTTTCCTGCTCTGGAATAGTAGCCTTGTGAGATTAATGATCCTCTCATCCATTGACTGAATTGTATTTTGTATGAGAGCGTATCCAGACCCTCCATGAGACCCCCTTGATTGAAATATCATTTTCATTTTAGAAGAAATAGAGATAATAACTACATGCCATATGCTAATAAGTACCTTACATATCTTTTCTCTTTATAATAGTCTTTGGGAGATTAAAAAAAAAAGGAGACTTAAAGGATAAGTAGATGTATGTACCAGTTAGTTTATACAACTAGGGCTCAGTGGTTATGGTGCTTGCCTGGCATGTGCAAGAAGGTGGGTTTGAACCCCAGTACCACGTACACAACGAAGTGTCAGAGCAACGAAAGCCACATGAAAAACTAAATAAAATTGATTTTGTCTCTCTTTCACTGTCCCCTCTCTCTCTCTTTTTTTTTTTTTTTTTT